>CAIGRB010150954.1:0-11918 GCA_903798255.1 Fraxinus quadrangulata
TACCATTTAAATTTCGCCATGGTACGAGGTAATTTTCTATGTCAAAAATGGTTCTGATCGATAACTGCTTGAGTCGCAAATAAAATTTAAGAGTGTTGACTTTAAAATTTTAAGGACTCCATTCCCTAATGTTTTATTTTTATTTTGAGTTTTTTGAAGTCCCATTGACAAACTTTTAAATTCTTCCGCTGTATATATCAAACTATGTGACGAATTATACTTCTTTAAAAACAAAAAACAAATAAAAAAGAATAATTTATTCGGGGTTCGTTTTCCTCAAAAGAAAATTTTGTAATGGGTCGGGTTTCTAGAACCCGGGGCGTTACAATACCATGAAGGAAGAGATGAGTTTTATGAAGAGTAACAGAGTCTGAGATCTTGTTGAGTTGCCTTGTGATGCCAAAGCTATTGGTTGTAAATGAGTCTTTAAGACTAAGAAAGACTTACTAAGCAACATTGAGAGATTCAAGGTAACACTTGTGGCTATGAGATTCACTCAAAATGAGGGAATCGATTACATGAAAACCTTTTCTCCAATATCTAAAAAGGATTCTCTACGTATTATTTTGACACTAGTAGCCCAATTTGACCTTGAGTTACAACAAATGGATGTGAAAACGGCATTTCTCAATGAAAATTTAGAGGAAGAGGTTTACATGAAACAATCTAAAGGATTCTCCTTTAATGATGTGAACACTTGGTCTGTAAGCTTAATAAATCTATATATGGTCTAAAACAAGCGTCCCGTCAATAGTATTTAAAATTTCATGGAGTAATTTCTTCATTCGGATTTGTTGAAAATTCCATAGATCAATGTATATACCAAAATGTTAGTGGGAGTAAGATTTGTTTTCTTGTTTTATACATAAATGACATTTTACTTGCAAACAATGATAAGGGCTTGTTGCATGAGGTGAAACAACTCCTCTCTAAATATTTTGATATGAAGAATATGGGTGATGTATCTTATATTATTGGCATTAAGATTCACGGAGACAGATTAGGAGGGATTTTAGGTCTATCTCAGAAAACCTATATAAACAAAGTTTTAGAGAGATTCCGAATGAAAGATTGTTCACCAAGTGTAGCTCCCATTGTGAAAGATGATATGTTTAATTTGAACCAATGCTCGAAAAATGATTTAGAAAAGGAACAAATGAAGACTATTCAATATGCTTCTGCTGTCGGAAGCCTGATATATGCTCAAATCTACACAAGGCCGACATTGCATTTGTTATAGGAATGTTAGGACGATATCAAAGTAATCCAAGTATGAACCACTGGAGAGTAACAAAGAAAGTAATGACGTACCTTCAAGGAACCATAAATTACATGCTTATATATAAACAGACGGATAATCTAGAAGTGATTGGAGACTCAAATTCAGACTTTACCGATTGTGTTGATTCACGAAAATCAACATCGGGAAATATTTTTATGATGGCTAGTGGAGCTGTATCATGGAGGAGTGCCAAGCAAACCTTAATTGCTACTTCCACTATGGAAGCCGAGTCCATTTCTTGTATTGAGGCTACTTCGCATGGTGTATGGATCAACAGTTTCATATCTAGGCTTAGAGTTTGGATTCCATTTCTAGGCCATTAAGAATTTATTGCGACGATTTGGTTGTTGTCTTTATGGCTAAGAACAACAAAAGTGGTTGTCGAAGTAAGCATATTGATATTAAATATTTAGTCATAAGAGAACGTATTAAAGAAAAAAAGTGTTCATTGAACACGTAAACACTGAATTGATGATCGCTAATCCTTTGACTAAACTACCATTGAAATTCAAGGATCATGTAGTGAAAATAGGATTTGATTCCACTATGTAATTGTATATATACAATTTTGTATGAAACTCTTATTTGTTGTGATATTTTCTAATATTCACGCGAACCTTAACTTATTTGAGAAAATACATTTATGTTGGACCAAGAATAAGACATATGGTCTTTTCATTAAGTATTTTTACCACGTAAAGAATAATTCTTGAGGAACTAAATATATTGTAATACATGAAATATACTACTCGTTATCAGAGGCAGGGCGGACCCAGTACTCGGCGAGGGGATGAGGCTGCCCGGATCCGTCGGAGTCTTCAATGTCGCCGCTGTCAGGTCACTATTGCAGTCGTGTTGCGGAGAGAACGGAGAAGCTGGGAAGAAGAAAACCACTATTTCAGGTCAGGCCCTTTTTTTTTGGCCCATTTATTTTGGGCCGAGATAGTTGGGCATTTTCTTCAAAATTAGGCCCAATAAAATTAAATCATATTCATCAGTGCCATAGTTCACTCCTTCAGTCCTTCGCCTTCGCAGTTCTCCTTCTCCCTGCTCTGCTGCCGGGCCGTCGGCGTTTTGCCAACGCCACTGCTGCTTGCTACCGCCTACCGGTAAGCCTTCCTGGTTCTGTTTTTCTTTTCTGCCTCTTCTTTCAGTTGATAAAGGGATAGATGTATTACTTTGTAATAATGCAAAACATGTTTATGTAAGAATAGGTTCAAAGAGATTGAAGGGGTTGAAGTGCTTGTTTGAAGATTTTGAGATAGACAATTTCTTGTAAGAATTTTGTTGAAAAATATGAGGATTTAGGAATTAGGAGAATGAGGAAAGTTGTGTGAAGTATTTGAGTTTAAATGAAGAGTGTGGAGGGTTTCTTTTAAAGAAGGAAATGTGGTGATGGAGACTGTCCGGGAAGGAATTGGTAAGAGTTCCGTTTCTTTACTTACAATGATTATGTGCTGTGTGTTAAAGAATGTACTTAATTATCTTTCCTCCGAATTTGACTTTTTACCTTTGAACAATTAAGTATTCACTACAAATCCGCCTTCACATGCTAGCCACAGATGATATCAAGATTCTTCACCGTGTACCTCTTTTTTATTATTTTGTACTAATTTCCTGTATTTTGGTTTTTTTTTGGTGGTGTACACTGTTGTTAGGTGAGAGCGGTTATATTGAGATGCAAGTGTTACTATGTTAGTTCTAACATAAAGTGATATTGTTTGAAGAGACCGAGTACAAACTTAAATGTCGTTCTTTGTGGATAAGAGTCCGAGGACGAACTTAAATGTCATTCTTCGTGGATAATTGATACTATATTATGGAGAGAGTGAGGAGGACAGTGTAGACGTCATTCATTCAAAGACCATCCATTTTTTGAGCTCTTTTGGAATGACTTTCTTTCGGAGTGGGGATTTTGTAATTTGAATAATGGCATCTATTACTTGTCCTTCTGTTTTGGTGTTAACAACGTAATATTTATTTAAAATTACTTTTTTACTTAAATAAACTTATAACTAATTTTTTTTTAACTCAGTCTTATTTTCAATGTTATTTAATTAAATATTAATAAATGACATCGCTCTTACGTTCGCCGATTGTTGACAGTCAATGGTCAATATCCGTTCGGGCTGAACTTTTGTGTTGAGTCTGTCACTGATTAGAGGACCCATCACCATGATTCATGCGTTTGTTTCTTAAAAAGGACAATCGATGGAATTGAGTTGAAACATTAGGCTGAACATATGAACCAAGTGGGAGAATGTAACAGATTCCCGTTGAAGTCTTCTCTTCCCATTTCTTCAACGATCATATTGATAGTCCAACATTCATGGGGTTTTCAGTTTCAACATTTATGGAATTCAATTTCACCATCAATTGGTTGGTAACTTAAGCCATAACTTGATGGGAGTTTTGGCTATATAAATGGATAGGTTTCGGTCCTTGAGCTTCACCACCGAAAATACAGCATACACTTCAATTAAGAGTGTTGAAAGCTTGGAAGTGCCATTACCTGGAACAAAGGAAAGCTTATGGAACGACACCAATGGCTGGAGGTATAATCTATGGGCATTTAGTTTTCTCGATCAGTTTTCACCTTAAGTATTAGATCGATTTTCAGTCTTATAGAAATTGGAAGAACAGTGCATCTTGATATAACTTTTGTAGAAAATGTTGGACATGGCTAGAACTGTCCAAAATCCAGTATTCTATTTTAAGGTGTTGGCTTCCTCACCTCATTCTATGTCTTCAAATTTAGGAACTGCAACTTGTTCATTAAAGTAATCAGTACCTTAATTTTGAAAAATTGTCAATCTACTGCATATTTGGCTTTGCACTTCAATTCCTTGTTGGAGTCCAGCAAAAAGCAAGATTTTCAATAAATATTTTTGACATTCTTAACACGTTATATACTGTGTAATAGCTCTCTTGATAAACATGTAAGTTTTTTTGTTTCTTGTGTTGAAAGCATATTTTTTCTTACAAAAAAATACGTAGGGTTTATGTTCGTTAAGAGTCAAATACCCCATATGCATATTCCTAAGTTGCTAATTTTTTTCTCACTTCTCTTTTTTCCCAAGTTGCTCTTATAGCATAATGACTTGGAATACATTAAAAGCATGTTTAAGGGTCAATATAAATAAGTGATGGATAAGTAGATCGTACTTGTGTGTCTCACAAATTGTGTGAATAAAATGTAATTTGACCAAATATATATAGATTATAGACGAGGCAAACAAGGACTAAGACTAGAAGCAGAGATAATCTAAATTTCAGACCTTCAGGCTTCAGTATATACATCTGATTGATAATCTATTGCTTATAGGCTATGCTGTTATATCTGTGGTATTTGGTGCATAATGAAAATAATCTCTTTTGACTGCAATTGCAGACAGTGAAAATTTCTAGAGTTTGCCCAAGTATTTATGTGACAGTGACATTTATATTCTTGGTACCAATGCTTTCAACTTCCTTGAGCCAATTCAAATTTGGTCTCTTATTAGAACATAAATTGCCATTGGAATCCAGCAGTACGTGGTCTCACTGTTAATGTGCAAAAAATGTTCATGAAGATGGACGTCGAGTATTTGAAGAGTGCCAGAGGCAGTGTGCAGTGTTGGAAGCCAAAGCCGAAAAGTTGGAAGAACTAAGGGAATTAACATGGCAGAGATTGACAGAAGCTGCTACTTAAGAAAGTTAAAAGATCATATTTCTCTCTTTCACGGTAACCAAGGTCGCGAGAAACCGCTATCCAAAGTTTATTCATGACAGTCACTTAAACGATAGACATTCTGTTGTCTTAACGGTATTCATTTTTTCGCGGTGTTCATTTTCAGTGTTGACTTGGCTTAATCTTCAAGATAACAGGCAAAGCAGAGGGCAATGTAATTTATATGTATTAATATTTGTGTAAGGTGCTGCAGATCAAGATTGGCATGGTGGAAGTACCTATTCTGTTTTTACGAGGTTTCTTTCGTGTATTTTGAACGGGAAATTGATTTGGTTGGGAGCTTGAATTTATGTGGAAAAGAATATATGAATACAGTTTCTTTCTATTTTCTTAAAATAATATATGAAATTATGCAATTCCGAAAATATATGAATCATATTACTAAATTACCTGATATACTATGATCAAGAACAAGAAAACATTGACATTGATAAGGAATACCAGCAGATATCACACTTTAATACTAATAATTGGGCCATCCTCTTTGTTTAACACACCGATCATGTATACGAATAAGTCGCACTTTAGCAGCACACCTTCGTGAGGAGGATCCTACTCTTGGACGTGGGATTGCTTCTCAAAGTCATTATGGATGCAACTACCTTCTTACCCTTCTTTATAGTCTCCCGAGTTCTTAAAAGGAGGATTTTCAGCCGCTCCTTCATTTCACTTGAGTCACTAATTTTGCATTCTACATCCCTCTCCACGTGTGGAAAGATAACCTTACCAGCCTTTATCATTACAAAGGACAGCCACGACACACTTGTCATATCCAAGTATGTCAAGGCCAGTGCATGTTGATAAGTGTAGTTTCTACACTTATTCGAAGTCTTAATTGTTGATAATTTACTGTTTTTTGGATAAAATACTATATAACTTGTGTTATATTTCATTTTAAAGATAAAACTCAATGTTTGATGATAAATTGGAGAAATGAATGCAAAGATAGCAGAAAATGGCTCAATTGTATTAAATACAAAGTTCGGGGAATGAAATGCAAACACTCAAAATTTACATCGAACCTCACGATGAAGATTTGATAGTGTTAGACATCAATTTGATGAGAAAAGAAGCCAAAGGGATGAAACATAGTCCAAGTATTATCACATATCAACTTCCAGCCGAAAAAGTCATGTTTCAGATTTTCATGCTCACATTGAGACACAATTTTGGTATAGCAAACTTTCAAATTGAAAAAACTATATTTCTACAAGAATTGTAGCCCTTCGAGTTAGCTTTCCAGTTCACTTTGAATCACCTCAATTAGATATCGAGAGAAAGTTATGACAAAAATACTGAAAACTGCTCAGCTGTCGAAAATTAGATGAAACGCGCGCCTCAGACCAAAATTGCCTCGCCCGAGGCTGCCCAAACCCCAAAGGCGCGCGCCTTAAGGCTAAAAGAAAAAAAAATCGATTTTTCTTATTTTTATTTTGATAACAATTCAATGCAATATTTTTAGCATCTTTTAAATACCAAACTCAACCAGAACGTGGGAGACCTCCATTGAACCTAATTTCATTATATTCTACATATTTTGGAGGCGAAGAACAAGTCTATACATTAATTCAAGGTGAATCATAGAAGGATTTTGAAGATTCATAGCCCGGTTTCAAGATTTGAGCAAAAAATGTGGATTTCTCTTACTTCTTCCATCTTTCTTATTTTCGGGATGATATTTTTCCAATTATTCTTGTGTAATTTAATTATAAGAATGTTAGGCTAAATTTTTCATTGTATTGGATGAATGATGAACCATATTGTTTGTTTATTTTAATTTAAGACAATTAGTTTAGTATTTCTTGATTTTTCTTGATTGATTTTGCATTCTCATTGAACTATTTGATTGTTTGATCACCAATTAAATAGTAAGTTACTTTTTGTAGTGTAGGAATACTCACAATAAATCTAGAACGCGGCAAAATTAATACATGGACAATAGATATTAAGAATAATATCTATGATATGTGCAATCATGTGTGATAAATCCAGTTAATCAATGCATGTTTTTTATATGAATTCGAATTAAGAATATGATCGCGTCATGTTAAACATATATTTAATATATCTTGAAAAATAATATTGAATAACAATGGATTATCGATTGTCTTGAATGCATGAATTTACTAGATTACGAATTAATAATTGAATTAAATAGCAATAGGCGGATCTACAATTTCAATACAAACATTCACATATTAAATAAATACTTTATTTGTTTTCTTAGTTTAAGATTAATATATAAAATATACAAATATTGTCTCTTGATTTCATTACACTTCGAATTTAATAGTAGTTATTCAACTAAAAATTTGATCTTATTCCTCGTGAAAACGATATTCCTAACTCACAAATCTTATTATTTGTACAACGATCACGTACGCTTACGAAATTTGTCCTAACATAAGTAAATTTACATATTGCACACGATTTCTATACATATAATTATAGTACAATTTCAAGAAAGGCACTTGGAGATCCTAACCATGGTTGTCACCGCCAGCACTGGAGGCTGCAGCTGCCGGAGATTTTCTATCCTTGTCTTGAACATTGGTGGCAGCCGGTGCATCCGGATCTTGGTCATTATCCCATGAATTCCTAGGAATACTATGGTGGTTATTTACATCGATATTTTCATTGTAGGCTGAGATCCTTGCCTCCGCTGCCATGTTAACGGCGGCCTTCCTTTCAACTGTCATCACTTTTCTATTGACAGCAAGGGAAAGGTCTGTCATCGCAAACAAGAACACGAGTGAAATTAATAGGATTTTTTTGGCCATGGAGTCCAAAAGATATGGCTAATTAAGCTGCCATTTTTTTCTGAGGAATTCTTTTGATTACTTATAAACAGAAAAGAGATGAAGATCATGTAGTGCAGAGTTGGTAATGAGCTTAGAAAAATCTAAATGGGAACTTTCCACCATCATCTGCACAAAAAAAAAAAAATTGCTCACTGATTGCTTTGAGGATCTTTTTGGGAGATTTTTCTATGAGGAATGTAAAGCGATCAATCTCTAATATCAAATGGGGGAATGCCACCTTGCGAAGAAAAGGAAACCCACCATGCATTTCCATCAATTCAGGTGTCGAGTGGTATATGGTTGATGAATCTATCCAAAAATTATACTATAAAAAATAAGAACTTAAACAAGAAAATAATGAAACAAGTCCTAGCAAAACTTATAGCTGTTAAAATGGGTAGATCGGAGTAAGTTCTTGAATGTTTTAGTAACGCTAGTAAAATTTTAGGTCCTAAAATGGGTAGGTCGGTTTGGACCCACCTGTACAACCCCTTCGTTATGCTGGGTCAATCTATGAACTGGCTCGAAACGAGTTAAGTTAGTTTCGTTCTGACTTTTTATTGGAGTGGATTTGTTTCGCAACCTATTTTAACACCACTACTAGCAAACTAGCTGTCCATCATTTCAACCAAAAGGAATTACAAAAATTATTACGAAATGTGTAAACCGTATTTTTGAAAATAAAATAAGTTGGACAGTAAGTTGACAAAATATGAAACTTTCCCATTGTACTTTGAATCAGATGAAGTATCCTGTTATAAACCTTGTTTGTTTTATGGGCCCAATAAATTGATTTGAGGTCCGAGTCCACTTATACCTGGGCCTTCATTGCGTTAACAATGGGCCCCAATTTCCGGAATAGCCTGGAAAGGTAAGACCATTTTTTCTTAAAGAGGTGCTCTCTTTTATTTGAAAATGTTTTTAACTAGAATAATAATCGAAATATAATTAAGACAGGTAAGACATGCGAAGTTGATTCCTTATTAAAGTTACGAGTTAACCTCTATATTAGATAAGTTAAATAAATAAATAAAAAATGTATAAAAATAGAAAATAAAACTAAATATGATTGCGCAATAAGTTTGTGTAAGCACGCGAGCGAGCTTGCACGGGGCACAAATAGAAGATGGGATAGGAAGAACAAGACTAGAATGCAATATGAACAAAGTGATAAAGGGGTCGTTACTCAAAAATAATTATATGGTTTCGATTTTCAATAATATTTAATTGGAGAATTTAACATTTATAAGAACAAGACTAGAATGCAATATGAACAAAGTGATAAAGGGGTCGTTATTAAAAAATAATTATATGGTTTCGATTTTCAATAATATTTAATATTTTCCATACCAATATTTTAAAAAGTGTAAATCGTGGCAAGTTTTGAATGCTGAACTTCGGACTAGACGAGTTTAGACGAGACATAAGCGTATAAAAGTGTTTATTATTTTAATATTATTTTAAATTTTTAATCAATCTAAAAATCATTTAATAATTAAAGTAATACCTACCAAAAATATAAAATAATAAAATACTATATTTAACAAAAAAAGTGTGCCTAGGCACGAAACAAATTTAAAAAATAAAAATAAAAAAGCGTGAAAAAGTGCGAGACGAAACGTTTTTGCCTGCTTCGTCCCTAAGCATCGTCTAAGCGCTTTTTAGAACACTATTTCATATAATGTATTATTTATTGATTACGTAAGTAGAATATTAATGTACGACATTTGCGCTCCATGTGCTAACCTACGATTGATCAATCATAATAAAGAGTGGAACTCAAGTAAGTACTTTCTAATTAAAATTAAAATGCAATTCTCAATAATTTGCTGTCCAACTTTGTTCTCTCCTTTTTTCTTGAGAAATAATTATATGTCAACAGTCACGATATAATTAAAGATTATTTTTGTCAACATTCACAATATAATTAAAGATCATTCATATGTATCTAACACAATGAACACGACAGCGTGTTGGGGATGTCGAGAAAATTTATCTATTGAAATTTCCAATTTTATTCATGGACTTAATTCAGTTAAGTGAGATCTTTCATTCACATTTTTTTTTTCTAAAATTATTTGACCTTCGAAGTTGGACTATCTACTTTCACGCAATTTATAGTGATCAACAACCAATCGATATTTTACTTTCAAGTGTGCAGTACTCGAATTTCAACTTTAAAATGAAAATGTCACATATGTTTCCTTGTCAGGAATAGATTTACTTGTTAGATATATTACTAGTTGAAATACAGTAAAGTGTAGAAATAAAACTTATCGATTGATCGAGTCTCGTGACAACTCGATTCCTAAAACGAAATTGTCCATCATAACTGCTGCAACCTCTGTGGACAATTACCTTCAGGATATAACGATCAAATAAATCAATTGTTCAGCAATCACAAATGATTTTCAGAACTCTCAAGTGTACTCTAGAAAATATGTAAAATTGAGTATAATATTTTACTGAATAGAAAGATACAATTTCGTATTTATAATAATTTTCTAATACCCAGATATGTGTTTATATAGGTAGAAAAATGATGTAATTGCATCTACCATGATCCAGTATTATTTGCAATATTTATAACTAGTGGTAATGACTTGTTAATACTGGACAGTTAAAAACGATCATTTTTTATTGGCTAATCCATTAAANCTTTAAATATAATGCGTGAGGTGTGACTCGAACCCCCGACCTCCCACACAAATTCCACAATTTTCACCAATTGGGCTCTTCATCTGAATTAATTATTTCTTTCACATATTATATTTATTGTATAAATATCTAACAGTTTTCACGAGAATACATGCCAACCGAATAAGTGAGTTCAGCTCAGCCGATAGAAAGTAGTAGATTTGATATTCAAAATGAATTTATCTACATATTATATACGGTATAGAAGTGTACTATTATAATTTTAGGTTAATTTTACCTTCTTTGAAGTACGATAGTTAAGCCATTGTTTGCCAACTATTATTTGGCTAAAATGGAGTTTTAAATAGTGATTTTTTGAAAAATATGTGGTTAAAAATAGAGATTTTTTTTTAAATTTACATGTAAAATATTTTATTATGTAATGCGTGGTTAAAAATAAGTATGTAAAAAAAATAATTTTGAAATAATGATTGTCAAACAAAAACTAAGTAAGAGGTTTATATAAAGCATGGTGACAAAGAGTTTCCTTGGCTCGTTCAAAATAATTTGTCACAACACCTTGGAATGTGAAATGTGTTATCATGTTAAGCGGCGTGTAGAAAAATCAATAATACTACGTAGCATTAGGGATGTTTAGTATCGATCTAGTTTGTAACAGTAATCGATGTTAAGACTCTAGTATTACATAACATTACTTTTATTGTCACATATCTCTACATTCTATCGAGGCCAATACAATTGCTTAGTTGGCTCAAGCTGATTTACTCAATAATACAATCGTAATTTGTTAATTGAAAATTGCATTTTCACTCGCAATGGGGCACAATAGGTTCCACGTTTACTACAAAGGAAATAATCAACTTTAGATAACCATGTCTTTGCTCGGCAGTATGTTGAATGGTCGATAGAGCTATTAAAATCTAACATTTGCATCTATGTTTAGCAAGGCATGCCGCTTGATAGTAGGTAGTCATGCTGGGTTTGGGGACCGTAGGCCCCATGTAAGTAGAACCATATTCTGGCAAACTAATTCATGCGAGTTGTAAAGAGGTTCGCTCGTGGTATTCACTGTTCGGCTCATGCCCATAGCTCAGCTCGTATGTGAAGCGTGCCGAGGCGAAGAGCGGCTTGCCCCACTTAAAATCCCTACCTTTGAATGATAAATTTCATAAATAATTATAATTTTTGGCCATCATTAAAGGCAAGTGAATAGTGGCATATATAGCTAATCCATGTTTTTAAGAAAGAGAATGTGCCATCATTCCGTACTTTACCTACCCTAATCATTGGTGAAAGTTGAAACATACTATATTAACTAAGTAATGAATTTAATTAATCACTAAGCCGGAGTGATTTTTGGGTCAACATATGGTTGTGTCAACGACACTGAATTAGTTATTTAGATTTAAAAACACAGTAGTTAAACCACTCTCCGTCATTCTATACA
>CAIGRB010150954.1:12211-29652 GCA_903798255.1 Fraxinus quadrangulata
CCCAAGGCCCAATCAAAGACCTTTAAATATAATGCGTGAGGTGTGACTCGAACCCCCGACCTCCCACACAAATTCCACAATTTTCACCAATTGGGCTCTTCATCTGAATTAATTATTTCTTTCACATATTATATTTATTGTATAAATATCTAACAATTTTCACGAGAATACATGCCAACCGAATAAGTGAGTTCAACTAAGCCGATAGAAAGTAGTAGATTTGATATTCAAAATGAATTTATCTACATATTATATACGGTATATAAGTGTACTATTATAATTTTAGGTTAATTTTACCTTCTTTGAAGTACGATAATTAAGCCATTGTTTGCCAACTACATTTGGGTAAAATTGAGTTTTAAATAGTGATTTTTTGAAGAACATGTGGTTAAAAATAGAGAATTTTTTTTTAAATTTACGTGTAGAATATTTTATTATGTAATGCGTGGTTAAAAATAAGTATGTAAGAAAAATAATTTTGAAATAATGATTGTCAAACAAAAGCTAAGTAAGAGGTTTATATAAAGCATGGTGACAAAAAGTTTCCTTGGCTCGTTCAAAATAATTTGTCACAATACCTTGGAATGTGAAATGTGTTATCATGTTAAGTGGCGTGTAGAAAAATCAATAATACTACGTAGCGTTAGGGATGATTAGTATCGATCTAGTTTGTAACAGTAATCGGTGTTAATACTCTAGTATTACATAATATTACTTTTATTGTCACATATCTCTACATTCTATCCAGGCCAATACAATTGCTTAGTTGGCTCAAGCTGATTTACTCAATAATACAATCGTAATTTTTTAATTGAAAATTACATTTTCACTCGCAATGGGGCACAATAGGTTCGACGTTTACTACAAAGGAAATAATCAAATTTAGATAACCATGTCTTTGCTGGGTAGTATGTTGAATGGTCGATAGAGCTATTAAAATCTAACATTTGCATCTATGTTTAGCAAGGCATGCCGCTTGATAGTAGGTAGTCATGCTCGATTTGGGGACCGTAGGCCCCATGTAAGTAGAACCATATTCTGGCAAACTAATTCATGCGAGTTGTAAAGAGGTTCGCTCGTGGTATTCACTGTTCGGCTCATGCCCATAGCTCAGCTCGTATGTGAAGCGTGCCGAGGCGAAGAGCGGCTTGCCCCACTTAAAATCCCTACCTTTGAATGATAAATTTCATAAATAATTATAATTTTTGGCCATCATTAAAGGCAAGTGAATAGTGGCATATATAGCTAATCCATGTTTTTAAGAAAGAGAATGTGCCATCTTTCCGTACTTTACCTACCCTAATCATTGGTGAAAGTTGAAACATACTATATTAACTAAGTAATGAATTTAATTAATCACTAAGCCGGAGTGATTTTTGGGTCAACATATGGTTGTGTCAACGACACTGAATTAGTTATTTAGATTTAAAAACACAGTAGTTAAACCACTCTCCGTCATTCTATACAGTCCATGCTTAAAAATAGCTCGTGAATCTCAATAATTACACGCATCTACTAAATTTTAGTTTAGGTTAGTTTCAATCCCAAAAAGAGCAAATTGTTAAAATCCATCGAAATATCAACTCGTCCAGCATCATTCATCCGCCTAGGTTACAGTGGAGGTCCCTATTTAAATTTCCATCGAAATTTGGATACAATTTGATTCATTGAACATTTGTAAGTGGACCTCACTAGCATCTAAACTAGTATTAAGTAACATTATTATCTAGACTCTTATGACTAACTAGACTCGTGCTGAGCACTAGTTGCTATTCGTAGCATTATTCAATAATAAAATATGTAAAAATAAGGAAGGGAAGGAAACATATAGTAGTGGAAGTGGTGCACCTCAAATTCTATGGTGCCAGGCTTGCACTCTAATCCTCCACAAGGAATCGGTGCAAAAAGGTAATGGGTTTGCTTCAAAGCCAACCGAATCTCACTCATTTCCTCACCTCCACAATACTTCTTCTTACAACTCTCTCTTCTCGACAATACCTTTCCACCGGCTCAAGTTGCCTGCATATAAATGCAACATCCTAAGTTGCGACTGCAAAGAAAATTAGTTTGATCTTCTTACTATACACGGCTACATCCTCTAGAAAAAGAAAAAAAAAAAGATGTTCGAACCTCAAGAATTAATGGTGATTAGGGATCACAGTCATATGATCAGAGGAAAGCGCACGAAGCGGCAAAGGCCCGTCTCCCTGCTTTCATTAACCATGGCTACTAGCTCATGTAGCACGGCGGAAGTCACTGGTGGCGGTTTTGGTGGTGCAGCCACGGAGGAGGGGGAAGAAGAAGACATGGCCAATTGTCTGATTCTTTTGGCTGAAGGAAAAACAGAAAAATCGTGTGAACAAACTGCGGTTATGAGGTCGAATGTTTACCAGTGTAAAACATGTAACAGATGTTTCCCTTCTTTCCAAGCACTTGGTGGGCATCGAACAAGTCATAAGAAACCTAAGACAACAACCCTAGAAGAGCATGTACTCCAAATCAGTGATGATCATGGCACAAGTCAGATTTCAAGGTGCAGTACTGATTTATGCAGCCAAGAAAATAACAAATTTAGGGTTCATGAATGTTCAATATGTGGAGCTGCATTCACTTCTGGTCAAGCCTTGGGGGGTCATATGAGAAGACATAGAACAGTTCCTAATCATGATCAAGTTGAGTCTCTGAAAGCCAAGAAATCAAGAAATCTGTTAGCATTGGACCTTAATCTTCCTGCAGCACCAGAAGACGATGATGATGATTACAGAGAATACTCCAAGTTTTCTTTTGCATCAAAAGAACAAGTCTTAGTCATCTCTGCCTCTCCTTTGGTTGATTGCCATAACCAATTTATCTGATCAGCACGAAAATTGTTAATTATTTACATAATTTTTATGTTATCTTCATCATTAGCTGAATTCTTGAAGTGTACTTGTGAATTTGTGACATGCCGACACATTACAGTCTTGTAGTTCTTTCCTCTTTCATTTGAATGTTCCAAAACCCTTTTGCTCATTTTGGCGCCTCTAGGAAATGCCTCAGTAGTGCGTGCGTGAGAGAGAGAGAGAGAGAGAGAGAGCATCACCACCAAGAGAATTAGATGTTTTGAATTAGGTTCATATGAGTGATCACAAGAAAAATAGTCTGTTCCATTAATTAAATGACAAGTAGCTCCCTTCTTTTATGGATATTGACATGTACTCCATTATGATATCGGAGCAGCATGGTTATCATAGCCTACAACCATGGAAAACTTTTGAGCATATTTGGCTTCGGTTCGGAAAGAAAAAATAAAATAATATTATTTATCATCACGATAAATCATCGATGATATGACAGTTTATATAAAATAATGAGATTGAACATTACAATTTATATGAGAGAAAGGGGGGAGTGGGATAAAGAGAAATGTGAAGAATAATGAATTGTCACGTCACTGATAATCATAATAATAAATAAAATTACTAAAAAAAAGTTAAATAGTGCCTATACTAAAGAGAGAAATGTGAAAAATAATGAATTGTATCAACTTTTTAATTAACTTTTATCGAAATCTACTAAAAATATGATTTTTAACCAAATGAAATAAAGGTTAAATGGTGCCTATACACTCACATGTCCGAGTGTGTAGAGTACTTGGAGTCATGATGTATAAATATTTTATAATTGCTTTAAATTATATGAATGGACAGCCTATTATCTTTTATTCTTAATCAATTCGAAGTAATTTAATACCAAGTTATCGTGTCATTTTGTAAACGTACAAATTGGTCTATGCATTCGAGATTAAAGGGTAGACTCAAGGTAAAGTTGTATGTCCCCTCGTTGTACTTTATACATAGAGGATAGCGTCAAACTAGACGTAGATGTTGGAAAATAATTAATAAGTTATTGTTTTTATTGTACTCATTTTACTTAATAGAAAGTATAAGTGGAAAAAATAGTTACTAAAATATAACTAAATTAGAGTTACATTTTTTCAACAATGCTAGGTTGTGTTGCATCCCAAACAAATTAGAATTTGGAATAATTCCTATCCCATTTTGTGAATACCAAAATGTTTAATTCAAAGATTCAGTCAATATGTTATTGCTGTGACTTTTATATGACTCCGAATCAGGATACTCTAAAATCTTTTCTAACTAGACAAATGACTTCCTAAAAAATTATTCAAACGGGTCCAAAAATGATTTCTTCTCATAAGCAGTTTTCGACTTTTCAAAACCCCTCCAAATGGCCTTAAAGGGATGCATGTTATGCCTAATTAAAGCCGTGGATATTCATCCCAAAAAATCTGGCAACTATACAAGTTAAACAACATTAATAAACGAGGCAAAAGTTCTTAAAGGAAATTAACCAAAAAATGGCAAAAGCAATAAAGAAAAATAGCCAACAAGAAATAAGAGATGTGGTCTGTTCGGTTGATGCTGTAAAATAACAAGGGATTATGCCACTTTGTCAGAAGCATTTTGATAGATAGTGACAAAAGTATAGGTGGTAACAAATGATTGGATATGAAAGTTAATTGTGTTTTAAATAATTCAATGATAGAATGCCATGTGATATTATATCAATCTTTCTGTCAACCTCTTTGGCACTGAACATGATTGAACAACAAGTGCGAAGGAAAAAAAAACCAAACATAAGATCTGATGATTAAAAAATCATGCAATTTTGTTTCCAGTACAACTTGGGAAACTATGAACACCAGTGAAGACCAAAAAAACATGGTGCCAACAAATTTACACAAGCTAACAGATGTATTAGTCAACAATCCCAGTGCAGGAACACATGTATCCAGAGCACAACAAGCTAAAAGAAATTACATTTACATAATTTGATCACAGATTGTCGTCGAAGAACTCAAGATTGGAAATGCCTTTCAATGGCTTTTACATCAGGGCCTCGATTTGGCAGTGATTTACGAACAACAACTGCCACCGGGAGGTGTATGCTGTTCTTGTTTCTGTTTCAGGATGTTTCTCTTCCCTAATGTAGATCCTTCTTCAAGAAGACTTGGCACCTCCATAATCTGGGGGAATCAAAAGTTCATTCAACAACAAGAACGTGGTAAATGAACATTGTTAAATGGTAACACATTATTCTGTAATTAGAATCGTCACAAGATAATTCTTTGTGGGACTTTATTCCACTCTGTAAAAATATGAAGTTCAACAATCAAGTTGTAGTTCGAAATCATATTGCAGAATTAATGTATTGCTTTACCTTTAAGGCCAGCTCTTCAAAACATCGTTCCACATTTTCCCGAGTTCTAGCACTGCATTCAAGATATAGACATCCAAACTCTTTCGCTAGGGAAATGCCTTCTTCCTTACTTACAACTCGTTCGGATTCCTGTATTTCATTTCCATCAATTATGTATACGAGTTAAAGTGAAGGACTGAGATAGAAAAAGAACAAAATTGACAAGAAACCGTAGACATCGCCCAAACAGAAACTACTGTGTATGTGACTCTTTAAATGTCATGTAATTCTACACTTCAACCACCACCCAACAATGTCCCCTATGAAATAGAAGCAAATTTGCACATTGCAGAGTCCAAAAATACTTTGTCAAACATTCTGGTATAATTGAATTAAGGCACGACAAGTTTACCAATTTTGTCATCTCTTCTTATTGAAAGAGAACCATGAATGCAAAATCATTTTTCCAAGAAACGGGGAAACATAGCAGTTAAAAACAGGCTAAGGAACCTGACATTTCAATCTGATTCAATCTCCTGCCCCTTATCAACACAGAAATAGTCAGCATAACCTATTTAGTGGCTCACATGTTCCTATTTAGATTTCTGAGCATACAGAAAAGTCCGAAAAGGGATAAGTGAGGGAAAGAGAGCGAAAGACTAACTCTATCTACTTTGTTTCCAACAAGCATCTTGATGCAATCCTGATTAGTGGAGTAAAGTTCCACTTCTTTTGCCCATACATCAGATAAATTTGAAAAGGTATCTCTTCTTGTCACGTCATAAACTACAAAGCAAACAGAAAATAAAACTAATCAATGGATACCACGAGAAAAGAAAAAGTGCAGTTATAGAAACCATAAAAATTGAACGCTGACATCTGCATATTGTATCACGGAAATCCTTAAAAATTGTGCACAAACCAATCCAAATAGATTTATAGAAAAAACATGTAAATGCTCATTCATGAAAAGGGCCAAGTGTGTTTACTTCCTTTTTCCATTTTTCTTGTTAAAAATTCATACACAAAGCGAAACGAAAAAAGTAGTGGTTCACTTGTTCCACAGGTACATATGCTTTGGTGGATGCATCTGCAACACCCAACTACTAAATTTCGTTTAATTGGACCACAGATGCAAGTAGTTTATGATGCCTTTCTAGCGAGTATGGTTGAAATAAGAAGGCAAGAGCAATATAAGAACTTAAGGGGAAATTATGATTCCCACGAACCAGAAAATAATCAGCACTACCAGATTATCCTCACACATTAAGAAAATTTGAGAATAGCTGTTTGCTAATATACAAGGATGAATATAGTATATAACACACTTATTATGTGACACGCAACCATGAATTCTCTCATCATGATCGTTGGTAATCCTCAAAGACAATAAGTCGTTCATACAAAAAGAAGATAGAACTGTTCCATGCACAAAACAATTTTATGCTCGAAGAAGTACAATAAAAGGTGGAAAACAAGTCATTTTTACCAGTAAAACCTTGGAAAATAAATATTTGATAACCACCTGGTAGAATAAGTGAATTTGGTTTGGCAAAAACCTACCGAGAACGATCCCTTGGGCACCTCTATAATATGAGCTCGTCAATGTCCTGAACCTCTCTTGTCCAGCTGCAACATGTATTGTAAATTCTACAGTTCCGCTTAGTAAGAAAATGAACGAATTGGTGACCCAGTACATTATAAACAATGAGACATGCCATACGATCACTAAAGGAAAATCCTGTATAAGTCATTCAAATTCCTGTTATTGGGGTGGGAGGATAAAACAAAAGATTCAAGGCAATCCTAACCAGTGTCCCAAATTGTAAGCTTCAACTTTTTCCCACCAACTGTGAACAATTTGATCTTAAAATCGACACCTGGACATGGGAGAGAAGGAATGAAGACAAGAAAACTATTATAAATCACCAGATCTCAATTTTAGGCTTCTCCAATAATATCCGTACCTGAATAATAATAACATTCGAGTAAAAGTTTCTCGAAATTCTAATTCTGTCAACTCTACGAATGGAGAAAGATATTATTCTATCAGCTAGTATAATTAAACCTAAGAAATGAACTGACAGAAACATACAAACTTTTAGAAAAAGACATTTCATTTGCCCAGAGCTTAAGAAATTTATGTTTAACAATTAGCGCGTCAAAAAGATATTTGGAAATGTAGAGCATAACTATAGTCGTGGATGAGATGCTGTTCATTTAGGCTTCCAGTAGGAGAATACATTACGCTATGGTCTGCATAATTACTGGACAGCCAATATGTTTCTAGATGTCTTATTTTGTACGATCCTTTTGTGTTCTGCTACTGGTACTTGTGTTGAACCATCTCATTTAAGAGCTCAAGACATGAGAGAGAAGAAATTTGTTCATTTAAATTTCACAATCACAAATCCCCCTCACATGCATGTTAGGTTTTGTTTTCCCTAGCACGTCGAGATTTGTACCAATGACATTTGCATGCTCTAACATTATGTTGAACAAGGGACAAATTTATTCATTTAAATGTTTCCTTCAACAGCTTGTTCTTTGTTTTCTTTTACCAAGTAGATGATACCCAGCCCCCACCCATAAACGCCTAAAGGATGCTTATTAGATTTTCTAGCTGCAACATAATATAAACAAAACATGAACTCGCAATTGAAGTCGTACTACCAAAACAAGTGACCATACTAATATCAAACACGATTATAGTCTCCGTGATCTTTCGAAGTTGATCGATAGCTAACTAAAGATTTCTTACATAAATATGGTTTACAAGGACAGATACACACAATCTACTGAGAAAACCAACTCAACTTACTTTACAATGACATATACCAAGTGACATCTAATTCTATCAAGTGAAAAAAAAAACAACATCAATTAATCTCAGCAAATTAAATCTGGGATAAACCTCAGTACCAACTGCAATCAATAAATAAGTACACATATATATAAAAGTTTATATTCATCTCTTTACACACAAATTTAAGTTTCAGATCGCATACCTTTACCAAATCCCAGCAAAAAGCACTTAAATAATTAAATTTCAATCTTTTTCAAATCAATCAACCCACCAATATAGAATTCGCAATGGGCATAGATTACAATTTACACATTCATCTCAATAGATTGATACAGTAACAGAATAGTACCGATTGTAGGGGCAAGATCGTCAACAGCATTAGAAATAAAACTGATAAGAAGACTACTCTTGCCGACTCCAGAATCCCCGATCAGCAAGATCTTGAACGACAGATCATAGTTGCTCTGCCCTTGTCCAGATGACCCCATTAAACAATTTCCTCTTCTCTCTAAAAAAATCTCTGTAGAAATCTCTCCTTTTATCTCTACCTATCTAGCTACTCAACAGCAACGATAGCAGCAACTATGATAGTGAAAATGTGCAATTAGAGAGAGAGAGAGAGAGAGAGAGAGAGAGAGGCAGGCAGATGAATAAAGAGAAACTAAAAAGTTTATGCCATCACATACCACCAACTCATTATCTCTCTCTATATATCTAGAGAGAGAGAGAGAGAGAGAGGGAGTGAATGGGATCGGTAGGACAACGTTATTCTTTTCTTTTCTCAGATGAATTCCCGTTTTTGCGCGAAAAGAAACGCACGGTTGGACGTCGACTGTGGCAATGGCATTCTTGTAATAATAGTGTAAAAACAGGGGTGTTTAATTTACGTACTGTTTTGTCAGTGGAATGTCGTCATTGGACTGGGGTCCATGTGGCGCTAGGTAGCGGGTCAGTCCTGGAGTGGGCCTTTACTGNCTTAGGACCCATGGCATGACTTTTGAAACCTCAAAAAAAGTTTTGGTGACCCAAAAATTAATTTTGGACTCGTTTGTCAAATTTTATAAAAGTATTTCTACTAGTTATAAACTTATAAGAGTTTTTAGATAAATCTGATTCAATGCAACTTCTTCTAAAAGTATTTTCAAAATAGATAGAAATTCTTTTAAAAATTAGTTTTCAAATAAATATAAATGTAGTTTCCTCGAAAAATTATTCTACATAAAATAAAAATTATGTCAAACGAAACCTTATTAATATGTGGAATACAATAGATATATTTAAAGCTATCATAAAGGTATTTGAAATTCAATCGTCTTATAAGTTCATGTAAAACCAGAGGATTTATGGTAAAAAATTCTCTAGAAACGTTTCTACGTGCGATATACTTCCTTACCTATTGAAAATGGCAAAAAATTCCCTGTTTGAAACATTTTGTGCGGAAAATCCCTTCCATTAAGATTCGTCAAATTTGTCATTAAAACAATAAAAATATTAAAATTAAAAAGGAATAATTGTAATTCAGTAACTAAACTTTTATTTTTTCTTTTACAAATTAAATTCAATTTTTTTACATGTTTTATCAATGATCTCAAATTTTTAAAATTTTATTTTCCAACAACCTCCACCCCCACTTCATCTTCTTCTCCAAAAATAAAAAATCAAAAAATTAACAAAGGTTCTCTTCTTAAAAAAAAAACAGAGAACACCACTTCTGACGACATCCATTATCGTCATCCACCACTTTTCACGAAGTCTCATGTAGAGATACATTCTCACCAAAACAGACCCAAAACACTACCACAGTCGCTGCCACCAACTTAGAGCATACCATCCAAGGGCGGACTCGGGGGGTCACGTGACCCCCCAACTTTTGAGATTTTATATATATATAAAATCATGTTTGATATCGATTGCAATCTAAATTTTAATTTAAATCAAAGTTAACGATTAATTTTAATAACATATTTCATGAAATCCATAACTGTTTAACTTTTATCAAAATTTACGATAAAATTGAAAATATGGGCAAAATCACAATAAATTTGAATTTCGATAATATGCTAATTTTAAAAATTCTCTAACAATTGTACGTTAATCGAATATACAAATTGCATATATCATCTCATAACTTATTTCGAGAAGTACATTGTGGACATATCGAATAGTTCAAACAGAAATCGAAAATAGTAAAAATACATTAAATGTGAATCTTAAAAAAGACGTCTAACTCACTTTTTTTAATTCAATTATTTCATTAACATTTATTATTTTAGCGATACAAATTTCTCAATATAATTTTCATCATTTTATTATAAAATTTTATTAAGAATATGACATCAAAATTTTTAGAAATTTTACAACCGAAAATGTCATATCCCATGTAAATTTTCAGATGCAAAATTACATGAGGTGTGATTTTTTGGACGTAAATTTTCAATTGTAAAATTTCTCTCTTCTTTGTAAGTTCGATTGTGTCTCCCAACTTTAAACTTTTGTGTCCGTCCCTGTCTATAGAAATTAATAGTGCATTTGATGTATTAGATTACATTAAGAAAGTGAATTGTTGTTTTGCGAACGCTTGTGTTACTCATATAGTATTATTAACTATTCATGTCATTGTTGTCTTTGTCGATAGAACTTTTTCAAAGTATAAGTTGATTAAATCTTATTTTCGATCAATCATGTCACAAGATAGATTTCTATCAAAACAATATATGTTGGAAAAACTCGATTTGAGTTGTTTGATTACTAATCTTATAGAGCTCGTTAAGTTTTATTTTTATTGAAAATTATATTTTCACTCACTGATTAAGAGCTTGTCTACTAGCCAACTCGTGTGAGCCGCACTGTTAAACTTGCGCTCGTGACTCTCCTCAAGAGGGAGCCCCACTTAATACCTCCTAGCCATCATACACCCTCCCTCTGCATCCGAGAAACCCCGTACGCCACCAATCTCCAACAAAAGTCAAAGAATAAAATATTAAATATTAGTCTTGGAGACATTATAATTGAAAAATTGCACTATTAACCACCATCTATTATTTGAAGTGCAAGTGAGTTTCACTTAATTATGTTTTATTAGAATTGTACCGTTATTTACAATAGACCCATTACATCAAATTTACCAGTAAGTCCTTGAGTGGCCAACCAATTATTACAAGGGTAAATTGAAAATATAAAACAAATTTTAAAATTTCTTTTTCTCTTCTACTACTTGCTTTTTTATTTTAATCGTTAGCATACTACCCATTTTCTCCTACAACAATTTGTCACGTGATTGCCATTTCTTGACTTGACCGTAAATACGATCTAAACGGTCCAAGTGGACTAATATTCACCTATTTTGAAATATTAAGACCAATCTTTTCATTTTCCTAGAAGACTAAACTTGCAATTTGTTCTATTGAGACTTGAGGTCCCATCTTAAAAAATTAACCTTATTATTCAATGTGGAGTTTTATTTCTTAACATGTCTCGCATGATGGTGGCTCATTTGAACAAATCAATCTTAAAATTCACATGCTCATTTTATTTGAGTCTTAATCGGATCGAATCGCTCATTGTAAGTTGATCTATGTTTTCATCTTTATTTGATATGAAATTTTATCTCTTAACATGGTTAAACGATAACAACCAATCGTGCAATTTATGTGGAAAATTTGAGCGTATAAATTCCTCGTCTCTTCATCTTGAAAGTTCTGTCAAGAATGAAAATTGCATCCCTAAACTGAGAAGAAAATGTTTTGCCAATGATATATAACATATTGTTACATCCATCAATCATATTTTGTTATGATATTATGTCAAATTAATGATATACATGGTAAATTACATACTGTATTTTTTTTTTTTTTTTGTAACGTTTCGTGGAATTGTATTGCATACTAAAATATGTTACATTTGGTACCTCGACAACTTATATATACTATATTTTGTCAATCATTGTATTATAAGACTCCTATCGCTTTTTATATTTGACAAAAATATACTATAATCTTTAAATTGTAGAGAGAAGATATTGGAATTGATACTCAAAATTTGGAGTAAAAGGGATTGAGACATGAAGATGAGAGCTCTTTGGGATGTTTTGAATATTTGTGGGTTATCATAGTTTAGATTTTGATTTTGAACAGATGAGGCACTATGATTTGGGAAAGTTTGGATGGTTCCACGTTAATTTGGGGATTTTGAACGATAAATTTTGTGTATTTGATTTGGTGTGTTTGAAGGAGTAATATAAGCTAATTAATTAATTAATTAATTGTAGGAGTGAAGTTGTTTATGACATTTCACTTTTACTTACTAAAATATAGTATTTATAGGATAAAAAATGTGAAAATGTAAAATTTGAATATGGGGGTAAGCATGTAATTTTTACGAGCTCACGGGTTGAGCCGAGCTCGATCCGCGAGTAACAAGCCGAACAGAAGCTCAGCTCGTTTGTAACAAGCCACGAGCTCGATTCGGCCCATTATCATCCCTAAACAAGAAACATAATATTAGAAGTCAAGATAATCTCTGAGTATATGCTAATGTAGGTTAAATCAGCCGCTAAAAGCCAAAATTAGAAGCATCCTAGCAAAATTCTTTTGAGCAATAAGTGGAGGCATATATGTAGTGCTCGCCGATGTCTAACAACTTAAATGCTTAATTGAGGTGGTTCAACATAGTATTTGTTAGGTTTTTAGAGTTGGCAATTCTGTGGACAAAATGACTAATTTGTAATGTGTTGTAAAAGTCAAGTACATATGGTGCAATTTGTATAAATTGAGTTATGAAGTATGAAAATAGGAGAAACACGATGCTACATTTTCTCTAGTTTCTCGCCTAGTTGACGCTCAAGCAGCAAAAGCAGATTGCCTATCGCCCTCCATCATCGAGCTCTCGCTCGAACGACAGTGCGTCGCTCGCCTGTCGTCAGCTTCTCGCTCGAGCTACAGGTCGATTTAGAAAATCCTAATTTATTGTTTTGAAGTATTTTTTCCGGCCCATTCAACCTAATTACCCCCTCATATAAACACCCAATCATATGCATGAATTGTGGTGTGGTTGTTCATTGTTTTTATTCTCTAAACACATTCATATTATTCTTTGAAGCTTCAAGAGCCTATTCATACATTGATTTCTTTTTCTTCTTGAGATCATATAACCACAATTGTATAGTGGTTGTTCATTGTGTTTATTCTGTAAGCACATTCATATTATTCTTTGAAGATCCAAGAGCCTATTCATACATTGATTCCATATTTTCTTCTTGAGATCATACAACCACATATCTGGAAAAAATATCGAACACATTGAATCCGAAACACCACCTTCTTTCTATTGATCATATGAAGGTACTCTCTCAGTTGGATTTCAGAATTTTATGGAGGTTAAACTACAAGCACAGGAAGAGCACAAGACCTTGGAACAGGTTCTTGAAATTCCGCTTGGAAGAAACAATTACAGAAGATCTTGAAGCAGATCTTGGAGCAGACCTTGGAGTTTGCAAGAAATAGATCGAAAAATCTACTGGAGTTGACTAGATAACATCCGATTGTAACTCACTCCTTATTGTCTATAGTGTAGATAACTAACTTGATCTCGAAGTTTTTACTGGGATTTCTCCGTCATCATATCGGTGTTTATTATTGCTTTTCATATTAAAAGGGATTTATTGGTTTTGATTGATTAATTCCGCATGTAGGGTTAAAACTAAAAACGAATAAGTAACAACTATTTGATAACTTAAAAGTCGTTAAATTGATAATCCGTGAATTGTTAAGTGGTATTTAGTGCGAAACCCGATTTTTTCAGTATTGTTGAGGATAGAGGTTTTGAATTTAAGTCTCATCTTGTTAAAAATTATGCATGTATGAAGATTTTGACTAAAATTGGTTTCGACATGCAAGTGATTACATGCTTAAGCCTAGAAACAAGGTGGTTCGATAAAAGCCACTTAGTATTAGAATCCATGACAATCTCTGAGTATGCAAATATGAGCTCTTACATCAGCAACTAAAAACCAAATTAGAAGCATCCTAGCAAAACTATTTTGAGCAGCAAGCGGAGGCATCAATGTAAGTTCGTCAACTATATGACAACTAGCCGATGTCTAACAACTTAAGCTTTAATAAAGGTGATTCAACATGGTATTGAAGAAGATAGAAGTTCTGAATTTAAGTCTCACCCCGTTAAAAATCATGCATGTATGATTTTGAATAAAACTGATTTCGACCCGCAAGTGATAACATGCTTAAGCTTAAAAACGAGGTGATTAAACAAGAGCTACATAATATTAGAATTCAGGATAATCTTTAAATATGCTAATGTGGACTCTTATATAAGCAGCTAAAAGCCAAATTAGAAGCATCCTAGGAACAATATTTTGAGCAATAGGCATATAAGTTCATCGACTATATGACAACTAGTCGATGTCTAACAACTTAAGTTTCAATTGAGGTGCCATAAAAAGTTATTTACAGCGTACACTTGAATGCTGTATAAAGCCATGTCATAAAAACTCACATCTTTTTACAACATGCATAGAAGAACAAAAGCACACCATAGTACACTTTTTACAGCGTGCAAAACTAACTTTCATTCTGTAAAAAAGATGATATTTTTTACGGCATACTTTATCTGCATGCCGCAAAAAAATATTTATTTTTCAAAAAAATATTTATTTATTTGATTATCAAACATAAATAAATAAAACATATCAATACATATATAATCATGTTTTTCATAAATTCAATGAACAAAAGTATTGAGTGCTGTCTAATACAATACGACAAAATGTAGACTACTATTCCAAAATAACTAATTAAACTATTACAAAATAGTTGATCCATATATCAAAAAATTTGCTTCTTTGATCAACATTTTAACTATCTCAAAAATAATCAACTCTCTGCACATCACAAAAATAAATAATAAACTTAGAAGATGTATTTTCACTCATTTTGTCAAAATTCATTCAAAATAGTGCAAAGAAAACATCGAAACAAAAATTAAATCTGACTACAAATTGTATACACAACTTCACCAAAATAGAAATGACAAACTTGCTTCTGGACATGAGTTGAACATCGCTAAGAATAGACATAATATGAACTAAAAAATAATTTCCAAGATTTAATATATGACGATGGAGGCATAGGAAGACATGATATTTTAGCTATTTGTGACCATGGGCGGATTTGGCAGTGGGCTACATGTATTAAAAATAGACGGAAATTTGTTGTAGCACATTGTTGAACAACAGTTCAAGCCCAATGTTGTAGCCCATTTGAAAACCCAATTGAAATAATTAATTCCCAAACCCTTTCACCCATTTCACAGTTTCTGGTTTCACCTTCACTTTCAGCCTTTAAAATTTCACCCGCCCCTGGAGAGTGGAGACGATGGCCATCCGCTGAAGTCCGAACCTTCAGCACAGTTTCAGTATTTCACCGCCCCTGGAGACTACCGCCGACCCTCTGTCTCTGTTCTTCACTCTTCAGGTAAAAAAAAAAAAAAACACGGTAAATGAAAATCCATGGCCTCTTTGACATATACTGTAGTTTTATGATTTATTTTTTTTGGGTGTCCAATATTAGCTTGTTTGATCTTTGTTTTGTTTTTTCGTCTCTTCTCTTTACGTCTTTATTTTTTCTCGAGTTATCTTTTGTTTCAAAGGTTTAACTTCATGCGGAAGGAGCTTTTTTTAGAGTAATTCTCAAGTTGGAAATCTTTAAAATCCTGGAATATAAATTGCATTGGTAAAAAAATATAAATTCTTGGTGCTTGGTTGGCTGGAATTTCAAATTTATTATGCATTATTTAGATTTGACTAAATTGATTTGTTTAGTACTGACACTACTGGTTTCAACAGTGATTATGGAGCAAACATTTTAAGCAATGAAACATGTGAAGACGAAAATTCATAACAAAATTGAAGATGGTTTTCTTGCCGATCGTTTAACAGTAAACATTGAACGAGAATTTAACGAGAATTTAGTATGAATTTAAAATTAGATTATATTATAAATGAATTTTATGTTATAAAACATTGTCGGATACAACTGTAATACGCAACGTTATATTACAATTTTTCTTGTTATATATAAATTTTGTTCTTACATTAAATTTTAAAAACTTTTGTTCCCTGTACCATTAATTCCTGGCTCCACCCATGTTCGTGAGTTGGTAGCTTGGTTTGTTTTTCAGCTCTAGGGGAGATAAAATGCCAACATCATCTATGCTCATTAGTAAAGGATAAGTTACAGAGCTATGAAAACATAATCATAGATTTCCTTAAACCACATCCCTCTCAAGTAATGATAAAACATAAGAAGTCAACTAATTTTACATGTGCTCACATACCCAAGGCACTCAAGAAGCAGAGACAGACACTTCCATTATAGAAGACAGTCAAGTAGGCAAGGACGGAAGCTCCATTCCAAAGATAATGATATTACTATCCTCACTAGTTAACCACAAAAACTGAAATTGTCAACAAAAAAAAAAAAAAAAAAAAAAGAGGTTTACTTACAGTATCTTAGAATGACAAAACATCATTACAAGAAATATAATCACTAACACATGGCAACTACCTCAACAAGTGGCCCATGGAACCATCATGTCCCTGCTATCTAATTTCATCACCTTACAATCTAACAATCTGCTTAAACCATTCTCACATTACAATCAACAAATACACTGATCAGAATTTAGCCAAAGGGTGTCAAGATAAATTAATAGCCAATGTCAAAACAACATAATCATTATTCATTAAAGGAAGACAGAGAAATGAAAAAGTTATTGGAAAAAAAGGTAATAATGAACTCAATGAAGAAGCAATGGCACGGCGCAATAATCCAATTCTTTATCTTCTTCCAGAATTCAAATGTTGATAATGAAAATGAGAAAGAAATATTTGATCTACGAAAAATAGTTTCAATAAAAACCATTACCTCATCATAAGAACCATAATCGATAAACAGTCCAAAAAGAAAATGAAATGAGAAAAGATAGCCTTAGGAATCAATCATTACCCTAGAGTCGAACTAGATAGCACATCTGCAACCATTTTCCCTATAAATGTAAAGAGGGAAATACATGAAAATGGCTCAAATGAAAAGGCCATTTTTTCAATATAGCCTTTGACCGTTTTGAATTTTAGAAACTACCTAAAATACCCTAAATATAAAAATTATAACCATATCATCTTAATATTAAAAGATTACAATTAAGCCCTCAAAATATTTTGTTCATTATTGCGCCCCTTTTTAGTTGGCATCAGAGCCTAGTAACGAAAGTGAAGAAAATCTTTAGAATGAATAAAAAAGATAAAATGATTTTAGAAGAATTGCAATATATTAATATGTTAACTAATACTAATTGAATTAAATTGCAAGAATTAGAAACAAATTAAAGTATTGAGTTTAAATCTCTGAGTGAAGAGATA
>CAIGRB010150990.1:14936-37310 GCA_903798255.1 Fraxinus quadrangulata
GGGGGTGGAATATATATCTTTTAGCCTTGCAATTTCATCATACATTAAATTCCATAAATATAACATTCAATGCATTTGAGGCACAATAATTTCATATTGAGAAAGCAAATGGATTCTGGATGTTGTTTTCCTTTTACTTTTTTTTTTTTTTCCATCTTGCAACAGATGCATTAATATATTTTAAACAAGAAAATTATGTGTAAATATAAAACTACAATAAACGAATAAATCTTCAATGTCAAAAATAATAGAAACTAAACAAAAATGTTCATGCATTCATACGTAAACTTACGATGTAATTTTTATTTTATTTTTTATTTTTCTGGTTAAGGAAATAGTTCGAACTAATCATATATTTCCATTCTCGAAATAATGATTTAAATAAATATTTCAAATTTTTATACAACAATTTGAAGCAAGCCATTTGGTAGTAGGAATTAAAGGAGATAATAAATAGAGCTAGAAATTAATTGCAGTTTCTTTTTTCAGTAAAAATTATCAAATTTATTCTTTCTTTCAATCTAATAATGAATTAGGAGTCCTTTTCTATTTTAAATGTTGCTTATGTTTTTAACCAAAATTAATTGTTTAATTAAGACTTTAGTTAAGCCACTATTTTAGACTCTGAATCCATTCCAAAAAAGAAAAAGATTAATTTAAACATAAAAAACTGAATTTATTCACAAATTAATAAGAACCGTTTACAATCATAATTTTTTCATAAATCATTAAATGGTGGACTGTGGACAAAAGAAGAAAATGGATCAATCAAGAGGCAGTAGATATGTCAAATTCCAATAATAATTTCAATTTAGTATAGGTCCATTTCCAATAAATGTCTTTCCAATTAAACATCCTAGTAAATAGATTATAGGAGAAGGCATCATAAACAAGTTTTAACATTTATTATACTTTAATGCTTGATGGATGATTTAAAAAATTGATATCGATAACTTTTACTAATGAGGTTTTCTTTGAGGTATTTTTTTGAAGAGGTGCCCTATGCTGTCAATAATTTTATTAACCCAAAAATATATCAAGAATTCCAATGGAAAAGTCACACCATCATACCATTTTCGATTTTCTATTTAACACATTGTCTTATCATAAAACTTAGTTCATTAGAATTTCATTTTTATTCCTATGTTCTATAGTTATAATAACAATAAAAATAGCTTCAGATTACTCAACTCTCGAAATGGATTCATTTAGTGTTCTTTGTAATTTGATTCAAGTAGAAGATATATTCAAGTCATTTAATTTATTGCATTTTAAGGTGTTTGATTAACATAAAATGACAATGGACATAATATCAGATGATCCCAAGAAAACAAAACGTAGATATATAATGTTAAACCCCTTCCTATTAGGAAAATAATTAACTAAAACAAATGTAGATTTAATTAATTGTAGCTTTAACTACAAAGAAAGAAAGAAAGGAGATTGAATGCATGATTGCCGACTGCCACTCTTTTTCAATGCACTGCTAATGTTATTACTCTTTCTTTAACCCTTTGTCTATGTTGTTCTTTCCGCCATTCGATTTTTCCTCCTCAAGTGAATATGTCTACCAATGTTTCCTCCTCAAGTGAATATGCCTACCAAGTATCATACAAAAGACAATAAAAAAGGTTAAATTGTCGAATGAGCGATTAAAAAAAAAATCTTGAATAATTTGAAGTGAATCGATGAATTCTTGCCCAAACCTAATTTATCATTTGACGTAGAAATTTAATTTGATAATATACATGTTAATTTTAAACTTTGCTCAACGATAAAAATTATGCAAGCATAAATTCTGAGATGACGATCAATTTACTTTGATGAATGAAATGGATATAATAATGAGTTCTAGGTTTGATTGTGCTGTCGAGGTTAAAATTTGACTTTGATTGTGTAGTAGAACTAATTTGTAATTTTCTAATAAATGTTTTCCAAACAGAGGGGTGACAAACCTCATTCACAAGAAAATGACTTTTTAGACAGCAATTTATTTCCATTTTTGTTTGTCTTTTCAACTTCGTTAAACAATGGGTCATGTGTTTGTACTAATAATTTCATTCTAGAAATTAATATATAATCCATTTTAGGTAGAAACAAATTTGGATCACGTATATATATCAATTTCGAAATTTACTGTCACTATTTTTAATGCCATAAAAAGTTCATTTTGTTGTGGTGAAAATTGAAAGAATTATATTAATAAACATAACAGTAAATTCTGTAATTAGTTTCGACGAAATTAATTCTATCATCAAACTGAACAATATTTTTTCATCCAACAAGCAGCTATATTAAATTCATTTGGCCAAATTTTTGGTTGAAATAAAAATTGAAAGACAAAGTTCCAAGTACAAGTACCAAAAGTTAAACAAGTGCAAAGTTCCATAACAATTAGTATATTTAACTAACTGTAAATTGATGAAAATCTCCACTAGATTAGAATTTTCGGTGTTCACATATAACAAACTTCTATTACTCCAATTTACCATGTACAATGTATCGTGAATTTTATCATTAAGGAAACTGCTCTAATATACACCAAACCTTGCCATTAATGGACGGTTATGTGCACAAAATAAGTAGCCCTCACTTGACTAGCCCGAGTTAGTTGTCTAGACAATCATCCCCCCAAATTCCTCATAGATATGGTCAGACCTTGGTAAGGTCTGGCCTCACCTTAAAAATATTACTCTTCATTCTCTTATCTCTTACTTTTTAGAAGTTTTAGTCCTTTTATAACTATTACCCTCTACATTGATCCTTATCAAAATACCCAACATCTCATTGTCGAAATTGAACTCCAAGAGGTAGTTTTAGTATAACTCTACCGCCCTATACGATAAGGATAAGGATCCCAAATGGTTTAATCCTTCTAGGATTTAGCCACTAGTCTCTATAAATACAAAACCAAAAGTTCATTATTCAGGTACGTTTTTCATAAGTTTTCAGTTATAGCCTTTTGCATAAATTTCCTTTTTCCTAACTTAAGCATTAGATGGACGACGATAACACATCTCAACGACTTTGTTTCAAGTACCATAAATTCAATTCAACTCGCTTCCAGTCATCAATGGATATACTGTTCATACTGCTTCTTAGTCCTCAAACTCGAGATAATACAAGTGCGGATTTTGGTAGCATCACTGGCGCTGTATGTGGGAAATACTACCAAAAGCAATGGTTAATATACGTTCAAGTCTCGTTCCAGCAAGTTCATCTGCTCCAAACCAACCTCATGCTGGGGATCTTCCTATTCCTCGTGATTAGGATCCTCTAATCCCTCATGACGAGAATTTCCCTATTTCTTAAGAAGAATCAACGGAAGTCTTAGCATCTTAACCTGTTATTTCTGCAAGAGCATTCGAGGAGCTTCATTAGCAATTTGTTGCATTGACCTAGGTACTCGGGTATCAAAATCCACATCAGGCCCCCAACTCCAAGGTTGGTTTTAGAGTCGATGCTCAAGTTCACCACCCTACCATCGATAGTGGAGCTGGAATCTCGAGCCCATATAGTGCGGCATCGACCCCGAAGTCAATTACTATAGACTCGGATGAAACAGCTAGAATCATACAAGACGAGATTACCTTTGGTCTTCTTCAACATACTGAGGTGTCATCAGCTTCACCCCGTTCACCCTAAAGATCTTTTCCTATTCTCTATCGTTCAGGTTTAAATACTCCCGAATTAAGGAATATGATAGAACTACGGATCTAGTCAACCACCTTAATATGTTCACAGATGTTATGAATTTGCAGGTTGCCCCGGATCCTATAGTATGCAAAGCTTTTCCTCAAACTTTGACTAACCTTGCTAGGGATTGGTTCTCTATACTAGAGCCCAATTCCATAGTCTTGTTCTCATACTTGGCCAACAAATTCTCTACCTTTTTCCAAGCAACAAGTGCATTAGGAAAATCATGTCCCTCATGTAGCTCCGTAAGGGGCCTAATGAACCCCCTTCAATTTTATGACAATATTTAACAAGGAAAGGCTCCAATTACCCCGATGTACATATTACAGCTGATGTTTTTGCACTAACATTTGCGATAAGGTGTGAGATATTCTACATGTCCTTATCAAAGATTCTCCTAAAACGGTGACCGAGCTGTTAAGCCGAGGTGAAAAGTACATCAACATGGAAGAGACCATGTATCCAAGAAGAGGTGGCCCGACCCTAGATAAGCCCAAACAAAAGAGATAGAAGTCAAACCCCCCAACAAGACCTATCTGGGAAAGTCTAGGCAGGAAATGTAACCAACATCATTCACCACCTGAACACTTCAAGATCTAACATTTTAATTGAAATCAAGAACCTTAAGGAACTCAAGTGGCCTCCTAGGATGTGGGCCCACCCTACTACTCGGGACAAGAGCAATTGCTGTGATTTTCATCGGAACCATGGATATACCACAGAGAATTGTTACGCCCTACAACATGAGATTGATGCTCTAAGCAAAAGAGGATTTATGGGTGCTTACTTTAGCCATGAAAAAGTGTCATAAAAATTATCAAAATAGAGATAGGGGCCATGAAGGTTGGGACGATAAATCATGAATTGAAATAGATAAAAATAGGTGGATTTGAATTCCAATACAATCATCTATAATTTGATAAAAATAAAGCTTCTACAGCTTTCTTAGATAATTTAGAATAATTACAAAAATCAAAAACTCTTTTGTGTTATATATTTCAAATTCCATACAAAACTAAAAAACTTAAATTTAATTTATTCTTTGGGAATAAATTAAATTTAAAGTAAAACAATTCTATTACTTGTCAGTGACCCCGTACACTTCCAAAATCTTACCGAATACATGTAAAGTAAAACAATGTTACATACCATTGTACCATTACAAAGAACTCACATATGAAAGTCAACATATGCATTTTACTACAATTACTCATGAATTTAGTAACTAATTTTAATGAAAAGAACTTTTTTTGGTTTACAAAATAAGTAGTATCCAATCAAAAATAAGAAAAGAGTTGATTGATTACTTAAAAAAACTTAATTATTTTTTTCTTTTTAAACAAATCAAGAAAATCATACATAACACAACAGGAAGAAAAGCATTCACATAATTTTTTTAGAATGTTGAATAATATAATTCGAAAAAATTGTCACATGCTAACCTTTTATCGCCTTATCCTTCGTGAAAAAATAAGCGAATAAATATTTTGATTTTGTTGAGTTTGTACTATTATCCACTAAATTAGAATATGTATTGATAACATGTTATAAATTAGAAAATAAATGATAAATAGAGAGATTCAATATGCTACTTTCTATTTATTTAAAAATTAGGCGATTTATAAATACTTTTCAATATCTATATGGAGAGATATTGTCTCCAAGTAGACATAGCAAGTATAAGATAGTGCGACTGCGTTACATGTTTTTTGTTATTTTCAAAATAAATTCTCAACTTTTAGGCAGTAATTTTCTAATGAAGTCGATAGGGCTCGTCTAATCGACAGGTAGTTCTGATCAATTGAGGACGATGGGGGGCATAGTCATTCTTGAAAATCACCGATCAATTAAAACGTGAATCATGTCAAATGAAATTTATTCTTAAAACAGTTTAATTTACATCTTTTAAATGTACATATATCCAATGTGCATCGTATATGGGTTTTTAACCTAGAAAAGAAATTGTTTCCCTTTTTCAAATAATGGAATTTTGGAATATGTTCTATTTTTTGGATGGTTGTTTCAAAAGTATTAAATGAAAGGGCGTCAAAGGCAAAATATGAAAAATTAATTGATTAATTTTATTTTTTTTTGTATTTTTTTATAGTTTTTTTTATGAAGGAAAATTTGGGCTTAATACAAGTAACAATCTAGCAGCAGCACGTGGAAATTGTATTAGCTGAATTGTTTAGTAATAAATTGACGTGATTATGTCTTTTTTGTTTGTTTTGACTTGACGATTTTGAGAGGAGAAATGGTAAGTCTATTATTCAGATTTTTCTTAATTCTTTTTGTGGGTTATTCAAATAGTAAAATTTGGTGGGTATTATAAAATTTAAGATATTATTTTCTTACGATGAATGAGGAAGGTTGAGAAAAATTCTATATGATTGTAATGATTTTTTTTTTTTTTTTTTTCCATATAGTAGAAATCTTTAAACGGCCTCTTAATTTTTCTCTATCTTTTTATATTTTTCTATTTCATTACATTTTTCTAACAAGGAGCTTGTGGACAAATAAAAAATAAATAAAATCAACTTGAATCTCCAGCACTAATAATACGAAAAAGTTATTGCTGTTGTGACATGCCAGATGTTGGTTATTGGTTAACGATCATTTATATAGTTATATTTAATACATAATTTTCATAGTCAATACAATTCAATTCAATATATCCGTGTAGAAATTCAATCCAACTTTCATCTTTTAGTGAGCCAAGCAACCAAACTTGACAATATACTTGCGCCAAATATTTGGACCTAACAACTTTTATAACTTTTTGTTTTTGAATAATTTTATGAAAACGAAAAACTTTAAAGAAACATAGGTCAATACATATAGTCCTAGCGTTTACTTTGATAATTAATCCTACTCAACTTATCTTTCCATACGAGTATTTCGAGTACATTTGATAGGGATAATTTCAATTTTTCACATCTCTAATTAAAATATCGTGGTTCTGATTTTGGGGTATATTATATGGTCATATACTTTTATATTAAATAAAGACACATATGGAGGAGTTTATGGATAGCAAAAAAATCCATTAATAAACTCAACTGTAAATTTTGGTCTTTGCTCAAATTACCTATTACTTTTATTAGCTTCCATATTGTAATAAGATTGTTAGTTAATGCAATCCTTAACAGCAGGAATGTTGGATAATTCACTCGGTACTTGAGAATAAGATTTTTTTTTTTTTTAAAAAGGGATAGTAAATGGGATAGGGAACTTTTTCCACCCTGTGTGGCCTCGTCCCATCTTAACCATATAATAGGAGTGGGACAAGGGTACAAAAATACCCAACAGAGCGGACGACATGAGTGGCTACCCCGGCCCAAGTTGCCATCCCTAGGAGTCATAGAACCCATTCAAATTCTATTAAATTACATCAACAAACTGTTGAAAGGAGAAGAATAAATCGCCTTTGGAATGATCCCTTTAATTCTTTCTACAACAAAATATCCTAGGTTCAGCAGTTCAAATCAAGTAGAATTATTTACAAGAACGTTTAATGGATGGAGCACATTTTGGATAATTTGTCGTCAACTAACAATAATACTATTTCCATTTTCAAGCAATAAAAATATAGAACTAAATGAAAATGAAGATAAACTAAAGAAAACAAGCAAATGCTAAAGTCCAATTGCATTATTTATAAGAATTTTTAATAGACGGGGCCCATTTTGGATGATTTGTCACCAACAGTAAGGGGCCCATTTTGGATGATTTGTCACCAACAGTAATGCTATTTCCATTTTCGAAATGCCTAAACTGCTACACTTGCTGTTATGTAAGAATTCAATAAGAGAGAGAAAGATAGATATCACTTGAGATTGGGAACTGCTCGAAATTCAATTGGGAAGCTACTATCTGACACTAAGTTTTCCGCTCAAGAAATATATAGTGCAACTTACGAATTGCACTTAATTGAATCTCAAATCATCTCCATGGGCAACTTCCATGGGCAATTTTAAATTTGCCCATCCCGACTATCGAAAACCGTCTTAAATAGAAAAAAATATATTGGTTTATTGAAGTTTGAATAAGGTACGTAAATTTTAAAATTTAAAATATGAACTAAATAAATAACCTGACCCCAAATAAGAAAAATAAGGAAAAAAAAAAATTATTTTAGCCTTGCCATTTCATAATACACAAAATCCCATAAATAAACATTCAATACCTTTGAGTTACAAGAATTTAATATTGAGACATCACTTGGATTTTTTTTTCCCCCATCTTGCAATGTATTAACATATTTTAAAAAAGAAAGTTATATATGTAAAAACAAAACTAAAATAAACGAATAACTCTTCAACGTAAAATAAAATAAAATAGTAAGCTTAAAGTCTTTTTTTTTTTTTTTAGATTAAAGAAATAGTTCAAACTTGTCATATATTTCAATTCTCGGAATAATGATTTTCATAAATATGTCAGAGTAGGAGTTAAAGGAGAGAATAAATAGAGTTCAAAATTTATTGTAACTTTCCTAATAAAAATTATCATATTTATTCTTTCTACTTATAGAAGTTTCAATCTAATAATGTAGTAGGACTACTTTTCCATTTTAAACATTGCATATATTTTTTTAACCAAAACTAATTGTTTAATTAAGACTTTCGTTAAGTTACTACTTACATTAAAGTGAAATTACTCTTTATTTTCGTCACATCATCTTTAGACTGGTGAAATCATTATTGAAAATATAAAGATTAATTTAAACATCAAAATTTTGATTTTATTTACAAAATTAATTAGAACCCTATAAAACCAAAATCTTTTCATAAATGGTGCACTATGCACATGGGATGAAAATGGTTCAATCAAGAGGTTAGAGATATGTCAAATTCAAATAATAATTTCAATTTAGTTCAAGTCTATTTCCATTAAATGTCTTTCCAATTAAAGCTCCCTATGAACAAGCCACTCTTAGGGTTTCATGCCAATCCAATATTGACCATATATAGAAAGAAATAGAGTTAGGTCAAGTAAATAGATTGTAGGAGAAGGTACTATAACCACTTTGATGCATGATGGACAAAAATGATTAGAAAAATTGATATGATCTACAAATTTTAGGTTTAATAATGAGGTTTTTGCAATGATCCAAATTTTTATTTAAAGTGTGATTCGTTACCAAAAAGGATATGCAAAATTATATAAATTTGAAATGGTAATTTATACAAGATTTTGTAGAAAGATACTTGTATAATAATTTTAAAAAGGAAATCGAAATATTTTTTACGACATATCCTAAAAGTATACATTTGGAATGATCACATAAAAACAATTTGTAAATTAATAATTTGAGGCAGAATCAATTTACATGCACATACTAATTTCTATTTGTCACATGTACCTATGTAGTAGCTAAATCACATCAAATGAATTCTCAACTTCCAAGGCATAATATATTTTCTCACATGTCTCAAGATTTGCCCATTTAAAATCTTGATAGTACAATACATTTAATGGACATGCACGGCAAACAATAGATTAATTCCCAAAAATTGTTTTATGTTTCTCTCTCTAAATATGACGTGAATACTACAAAAAAACAAATATCAAGGAAAACACAACCATCTAAACAAGTTAAAATTTCTCAAGTCATTACGAGATTTAATGTCAAGTAAATTTGTTCCAGGTCTCAAATAAATGAACAATTTCTAGAAAGTTTAATAAATTAAGGTTACTGCTAAAATTAAAATTCAAGGCACGTTACACTGGATTTGCTTTATTAATTCCAAACATCTGGCACTACAACTGCACTTCATCGTCGCCAACCAACAACATGTTCTAGCCTGTGTGGAGTAGGGAAATGGTGAGTATGGGAATAATCAGTAGGACACAAAAAAAAAAAAAAATTGGTGCGATCCCGAATAAAATACTTAATTCATGCGTCAAGAAAAATCATACCTTCATCATATCTTTAGAAACTGGTAAGAGCTCATATCATATCATTTGTACCGAAATGGCCATATCATCATATCATAGAATATCATATCATATCATGTCTTTAACTTTCATAAGTATAAAATTTCATCAACATGAAAGAAAATAATTTAAACGGCATAATAAAGTGCACCTCGTTTCCTACCTTGTTAAACTTGTTTTAATTTTGGAAGACAACAAAAAAATCATGTTCCAACAATTCCTTTCTCTGCCTCTGTTCTTGTGCCGTGCTTGTATATATATTTTTGGTGTCTATTCTATCATGTGATGTACTATATACATAGACAATTATACAAAAGTTGGTACCTTGCAGGGAAACATGTGGGATGAGGGTGTAGAAAATGGTAGGTTGCATGCACACGTCTCTATCATGAATGTGACATATCTCAACCACCCTCCTAGTGGGATACTTGGCAATCTAGGAAAATTTTCACTAAAATATAAAGATAATAATAAAAACTACTACTTAACCATTTCAACAAACTCCCACACATGAACTATAAAACCAAACCTTAAAAACAAATTAATATCTTACCAAACTTACTTATCTTACCAAACTTACACGTGTCACTCTCATAACATTTGAATTCATTTAATATAAAATATAATTTAAGGTTAATTCTTTCGACTTCGATAACTTGGGCTTCGTGAATCCAAATTAACTTTTCTCGAGCCTAAGGTGCATAATTAATTACTACATATTCAACGAGCCTAATATTCATATACTTATCATACTCGATCAAAAATCTAAATATATGATCCAAATAAAATTGAAATTACTACATATCATTTTAGTCTCTAACTTTCAAAACATTAAAATGTAACATACAAAATTAAATTTTATTCTATGAAAATTTTCGGTGCATTACAATCTCCCCTCCTTGAAATGTTTTTGTCTTCGAAAATTTACCTAGGTTATTCGAAGAGTTCTGAATACTTGATCTTAAGCTCCTCTTCCTTCTCCCAAGTTGACTCATCAAGTCTATGATTTCGCCATTGGATCTTGACTAAGGAAACTTCCTTGTTTCTGAGTTGATACACTTTTCTGTCCAAAATCGTTGTCAGGATTTCTTCATATGATAAGTCATTTTGTACCTCCAATGTCTGGTAGCTTACCACAAGATCAGGATCATGAACATATTTTCTGAATATCGAAACATGAAAAATATTATGCACTACTGCGAGTTCAGGTGGTAAGGCAAGTTTGTAAGCCACACTACCAATTCTTTCAAGAATTTCGAAAGGTCCAACGAACCGTGGTCTCAACTTTCCTTTCTTGCCAAATCTCAATAAACCCTTCATTGGTGCTACTTTCAGAAAAATTTTCTCACCAACTTGAAATTCTAAATCGTTCTTTCTACCATCAGCATAACTTTTCTGTCGGTCTTGTACTATTTTTATTCTTACTACAATCTTATCAATAGCTTCAACTGTTCGTTCAATAATTTCGGGATCCAAAATTCTTTTCTCTTCGACTTCGTCCCAATGGATAGGAGTTCTGCATTTCCTACCATAAAGAGCTTCATATGGGGCCATGCCTATAGTGGCCTAAAACTATTGTTATAAGCGAATTCCACTAACGGTAGTTGTGTCTCCCAACTACCGCCAAGATCCAAAACACACGCCCTTAACATATCTTCAAGAGTTTGAATGGTTCTTTCTGACTGTCCATCTATTTGAGGATGATAAGCAGTACTAAATTTTAGTTTCGTCCCTATGGCTGCCTGCAAACTTTTCCAAAATTTAGATGTGAATCTCGGGTCTCTATCTAAAACAATGGTGATTGGAACTCTATACAATATGACTATCTCTCTGATGTATAATTGTGCAAACTGTTCCATGTTGAAATTTACTTTGATTGGGAGAAAATGAGCTGACTTCATCAAACAATCAACTACTACCCAAATAGCAATATGACCTCTTGCTGACCTTGGAATGCCTACCAAGAAGTCCATTGCTATATGTTCCCATTTTCATTCTGGAATATCCAACGGTTTTAGTAGTCCTGATGGCCTTTGATGTTCTGCCTTGACTTGTTGACGAAGAATACATTTCGACTCGAACAGTCCAATTCTTCTCTTCATGTTTCTCCACCAAAATGTATCTCGAAGATCTCGGTACATTTTGGTACCACCTGGATATGCAGCATAAGTGGTGGAGTGAGCTTCTTCTAATATCCCGTTCCTTATGCTTTCATCCTTAGGTACACACAACCTTCCTTTAAAAGTCAGTGCGTTATCTGTAGATACTTCAAATCCTCTATGTTTGTTTGTACCAACTTCAGCCCTAATCTTCTGCAAAATGGGTCCTTATCCTGTGTTTCCTTGATTCGATCCCGAAGAGTAGGTTGAATCGTGAACGCTTTTATTATTGCTGTAGTCTGGGTTGGCAGAGTGATGACTTCTAATCTCAGTTTCTCAAAGTCTTTTATCAAATGTTCCTGCACCGTGGGGAAAATAGCTAGATGGGATCTCATCTTTCTGCTTAAGCCATCCGCGACTACGTTGCCCTTACCCGGATGGTAATGAATTGTACAGTCATAATCTTTCACTAGTTCCAACCATCTCCTCTGTCTCATATTTAGTTCCTTCTGTGTGAAGAAATATTTGAGACTCTTGTGGTCTGTATAGATTTCACACTTCCCACCATAAAGATAATGATACCATATCTTTAAGGCATGAACTACCGCTGCAAGTTCCATGTCGTGCGTTGGATAGTTCTGTTCATACTATTTCAACTGTCTCGAGGCATAAGTAACTACCTTTCCATGTTGCATCAAAACACATCCTAAACCATGCTTGGAAGCATCAGTGTAAATCACAAATCCATCAGAGCCATCAGGTATTTTCAATACTAGAGCCAAAGTTAATCTCTGCTTGAGTTATTGAAAACATCTTTCACATTTTTCCGTCCACTGAAATTTTACACCCTTTCTTGTCAACTAAGTTATCGGCCCAACTATTTTTGAGAAGCCCTCAATAAATCTTCTATAAAAACCAGCCAATCCCAAGAAACTACGAACATCACCGACACTAGTCGGTCTATGCCAATTTGTTATTGCTTCCACCTTAGCAGGATCTACTTCAATTCCTTGAGTGGTAACCACGTGACCAAGAAAATCTATGCGATCAAGCCAAAATTCACACTTCTTGAATTTGGCATATAATCTTCCTTTCCTCAAAGTTTCAAGTACCACTCGAAGTTGTTCCTCATGTTGCTGCTTATCTTTGGAGTACAATAATATGTCGTCAATAAATACTATGACGACCTGGTCTTGGTACTGATGGAACATTCTGTTCATTAGATCCATAAACATAGCTGGAGCATTGGTCAAGCCAAAAGGCGTGACAGTGAATTCATAATGTCCATAACGAGTCCAGAAGGCAATTTTCAGTATGTCGCTTGCCTTAACCTTCAGCTGATGTTACCCTGACCTCAAGTTGATTTTTGAAAACACCGTTTCACCTCTTAACTGGTCGAATAAATCTTCTATTCTTGGCGGTGGATACCTATTTTTGACAGTTAGATGATTCAATTCCCTATAGTCAATATTCATCCACATACTTTCATCTTTCTTCTTCACGAAAAGTACTGGAGCACCCCAAGGAGATACACTAGGACGAATGAAACCTTTTTCTAGTAATTCTTCCAATTGTAACTTCAATTCTTGGAGTTCTTTCGGTGCCATTTGGTACGGGACCTTAGATACTGGTGCAGCTCCGGGAACCAAGTCAATTGTAAATTCTACTTGCCTATCTCGTGGAATGCATGGTAGATCTTCTGGGAATATGTCTGCAAAGTCTCGCATGATGTTAATATCATTAATAGTCATTTCTGTATGTTGGGAACCGATGATATTAACAAGAAATCCTTGACATGACTCTTTGCTCAACATCTTCTCCGCTTGTATAGCTGACACAAGTCGAGGTAGAGATTGGAACTTTGCTCCAAAGAAACGAAACTCTTCCTTTCCTGGTCTTGAAACAATACTTCTTTCTCGTGACATCGAATGGTCGCATGGTTAAGTCCCAACCTAAAATTGTCATCTTATGTTAGAACTCGAAGACTCAATCTATATAGTACACCTACTAAAGATGGCGCATGTTACAACCCATTTTTTAGTCAAAAGTCAAATGTGAAATTATAAAAGTCATAGTCAAATGGGACTTAGATGAAGCAAATCATTTGATTGGGACTTATTTCATAATTGATAATATATGAAGGTTTGAGATGAATTATATTTGAAGTTGATGATTTATTCATATATCCTTGGACTTGAAGGGACTTCCTTTGCAAAAAGCCCACTTACTTGGCAATTGAAACCCCATTTTCATTTTCTTACACACACATGACTAAGAGCAGAAGCTGAGATCGAAAAAGGGAGAAAAAGAAAGGAAGAAGGAGAAGGAAAAGAGAAAGGAAAAGGGAAAAGAGAAAGGAAAAGAAGAGGAGGAGGAGGAGAAGGAGGAGAAGTAGAAGAAGAGTAAATGGGTATTGAAGCTTGAATTTCATTTTTCACTCTCTTCATTTTCTTCAAGAGGTAGGAGAAATATTATGTTAAATTTCTAGGGTTTTAACTTGGTTCGAAATTTCAAATGTAGGGAAAGAATTATGATTTCTATTTCAAGCTTCTTGATGGGTTAGCTTCCTTTTGAATCAAGGTAAGAAATTTTATTTTTGGTCAAACCCTAGAATTTATAATTGGATTCTTAAGTATGGATATTTGGTGGAAATGATTGTGATGATGAAATACTTACTTGAAAATATGTATTTATGGAACAAGAAGTAAAGTTAATAGGTGGAAGTATGATTTCAAGTTTTCACTAGATTGAAGTGGGTAATTACATTTATGCTTGAAATGAAGGTTTTGTTGATGAATTAGTTATTAGTAAAGGGATTAGTAAGTGATATTAGCTCCAATTGATTAAAGGAAATTTGGGGAATTTATTCGAGTATGGAGGAATTAAGTTTTAGGAGCTTGTATTTTAATATTAGGACTACTTACTATGGTGGTTGTTAAATTAATTATTCATATCGTATTTCAGGTGGTGACGAAGAGATTGGAAACGTTTATCATCCAGTCTAGCTTGTAGCTCATATTTTGTGAGTGGAAAAACTTATTTTTCAGAATTAAATATTTATTAAATTTATAATATATCAAAAGTTAATTATTTCCTATATTTGATTTGACAGCATGATTTTCAAAATCAAACTGATTTTATATATAGTTCTTTTAAATTTAAATCCAGTTCATTGAAATCATTTCCCTAACATTTTATATTCATATTACATATTTCAGCATATTTAAAGTCATTTTAAAACCACTAGAAAGTTCCTAAGTGATTTTACCCCCTCTCTGCACTAATGTAAATGTGTCTCCACGGTGTATGACCAGATTCAGTTATTTTACCCGCTCTGTACTAATGTGAATGTGTTTCCAAAATGTATGACCAGATTATTAGAGGTCTTTGGGACCCACTCTCATACACACATAGGCTTTGGGCCGTGTACTAGGGTGATTAGCCTTTGGGGCAACTCTGCGTACGTATGACCAGATTATTAGATTTGAATGACTTTGCCTTGTACATCGAGATTACTCTATACATGTGTAAGGCTATTCATTGGGTACTTCTTGGTGTGACTATTTAGTATATCATAGTATGTTTATTTAGTAGTAGGTTCACAGATTTTCAAATATCAAATAATAGTTCATTTCAAAAAATAGAATTCAACTTCTTCAGTTATAAGAATACGATTTTAACTCATAGAAATGATAGCTTTACACATAGTTATGTTGATATCAGATTGTCTATACTCGACATATTTTATAGTTGGTTATTCAGAATAAAAAGTAAGAATTTTATGGTTTTAGCATGTTTCAGTTCTAAAAAAAATGATCAGAAATTACATTTTCTTAAAACTGTAAGATAATAAACCAGAGTTTTTTTAGTAAATATGTATAAATGGAAAAAACATATGTATTTGCATTTTTTTCATGTTTTTCCTATCAAGAATAAAGAGTTACAAGCTCATATATTTTGTCAAGAGGTCGGTGGATTTGAGATACCTGGAAAGCTTGCTGAAGTCAAGAGCTTGACTACCCATCATTAGGTTGCATGATCTTAACCATATCATAACATGTAATATTTAGTTGGGGACTCGTGTTTATGAAACACATGGTCTGATATTTTGTTTGATATGCAATTTGTCGGTGGGTTGTTACTATTGGTGTAATGCATGTATGTAGACATGATGTTTTGTAGTAAAAGTTATCAGTCGAGTTTAGTTTCATTTTGATTTAGTTGTGGTGGTATTGGTGGAACTGGTGTATCTCAAAATATTCGGTATTAATATTCATATGAGGTTTTTTGTTGATTTTCAGGTTGGTTTTGTCCACTTTACAGTGGGAACTCTGTCAAAATTTTTACAAAAAATATTGTAGTCATTGGATAGTCAACTAGTTGTATAACAGTCTATGTGACCTTGGTGGTGGGTCCAGCATCTAGCTGGAATTCATCATCGGCGCACGTCATGTCTGCGTCCACTAGGGTAACTCAAGATGGGGTCGTGTCAATTGGTATCAGAGCACGACCTTATAGTTTATAAGTAACATTGCATGTATCTAATGTTTATATATCATACATTATTGTAGGTGAGTCATCGGTGGTGATGGCAGAACTGGCAGGCATCAAAATCCAGAATCTCAAGCTCGTGATGCTCTTGAGGGAAAACATGTTGGAAGGGCCAATGGGGCCACAGAATTAGTTCACCAGTCTCAGGTACAACCTGACCCTGTCACCGATAGACTAGTTGTAGCTATTGTTTCCCTTCTACCCAATGCTGACGGAGATAACTCTATTGAGAGGGCTATGAAATTTGGGGCGAAATTTTTTATGGATACATCTAATCCAATCGATGATGAACTCTAGATGAAGACTTTGGAGAGTATATTTGATTGATGGAATGTTCAAAGGATAAGAAATTACGTCTGACTAGATTTTTATTGAAGGAAGTAGCTGCTAATTGTTAAGTTTCATTTCGATGTCGATAATCCAGATCCTAGTGTTATCAACTGGACTAGTTTTAGAGAGGCATTTTATGAAACATATTATCCTCCATTTTATCATGATACGAAATAAAATGAGTTTTTAAGATTGGTTCAGGGGTCTATGTCAGTTGCTGAATACCATGTAAAGTTTGTAGAACTGTCCAAGTACGCCAGTGCTTTGGTTGCTGAGGAAAGAGATAGATGTAGACGGTTTGAGTAAGGATTGAGAGCAGATATTTGGCCTATGGTTATTGCTCATAGGCATCAAAATTTCGGTATGTTGGTAGAGGCAGCATTGAGGGTTGAGACAACTATACAAGAAAGACGTAATCAAGGAGCACAGATGCAAACAGGAACTTCAGGAGAAAGGTCAAAGAAGAACAGAAAAGGATTTTAGGCATGTGTCACTAACTTTGGCGGTTTGAAATCTAAGTCTCGGAGTTCTGGGTCTAGTTTGGGATCAGGATATAGTCAGAGTTCTATATAGCAATCAATAGGGAGTCATTCTCATGTTCAGGGTTCCACACATAGATTTCAGGGAGCGAGGCAGAATGAGGGTTTTGATCACCGTAGCTTTCCACGGTGCTAATCTTGTAGGAGGTTTCATCCAGGTGAGTATTTCAAAGGAGCTGGAGTTTATTACCAGTGTGGTCAGATGGGACACGTAAGGAAAGATTGTCTAACCTGATCTCAATAGATTGGATCATCTCAGATAGTATTTTCTTAGCCAATGATCAGTATGGCCAGACAGAACCGAGATCAGAGAGCTACATCAGCAGAGTCGATAAAGGACACATAATCTAATACTGCTAGGGATAGTACTTCTAGACAGGGAGCTTAGGTGAGTTGATCCAAGACTCAAGGCAAAGTGTTTGCTATGACTCAACAATAGGCAGAGAAGATACCAGATGTGGTAGTGGGTATGTTATCTATTTTTGGTAGAAATGCTCATTCTTTAATTGATTCAGGTGCTACACATTCCTTTATTTCTCATGCACTTGTTAGATATACTGATCATATATCAGAGCTTTTAGATAGCGAATTGGTAGTAGCGACTCCCAAAGGGGATTTACTTTTAGCTAATCGGGTATACAAAGATTGTGGGATTATAGTGAACAGTCATGAGTTGAAAGCAGATCTAATTTCACTCGATATTCATGATTTTGATGTTATTTTGGGGATGGACTTTCTATCTAAACATCGTGTTTCGGTTGATTTTTTTGCAAGAAAGTGGTATTTAGAAGTCCAGAAGAGCTTGAAATTGTTCTCACTGGAGAGCGCATAATTTTGCCATCTTGTGTAATATCTGTCCCGAATGGCCAGTGAATGCTCAAAAAGGGTTGTCATGCATATTTGGCTCATGTGATTGATACTCAGACCACTAAGCTGGAAATAGACGATATATCTGTTGTACGAGATTTTCATGATGTCTTTCCAGACGACCTTTCGGGATTACCCCCAGATAGGGAAATCAAGTTCTCTATTGATTTGATCTCCAGAACAGCACCTATTTGACTGGCACCTTATCGGATGGCTCCGAAAGAGTTGAAAGAATTAAAGGTACAATTACAAGATTTAGTTGATATAGGTTTCATTAGACCTAGTGTATCCCTATGGGGAGCACCTGTTTTATTTTTGAAGAAAAAAGATGGCACAATGAGATTATGTATTGGCTATTGATAGTTGAATAAGGTGACTATTCACAATAAGTACCCTATACCCCACATTGACGATTTGTTTGATCAGTTTCGAGGTGCCTCAGTATTTTCGAAGATTGGTTTGCGTTCGAGGTATCATCAGAGCAGAATTAGAGATGTTGATGTACCAAGGACTACTTTTAGGTCTCGATACGACCATTATGAATTTTTTGTGATGCCGTTTGGATTAACTAATGTCCCTACTGCATTTATGGACTTGATGAATAGAGTGCTTCAACCATATTTGGATAAATTTGTTATTATCTTCATTGATGATATATTGGTCTATTCTCATAGTCGTGATGAGCATGCTGAGCACTTGAGGAATATGTTGCAGACCTTGTGAGATAAGCAGTTGTATGCTAAGTTTAGTAAATGTTAATTTTGGCTGTGGATAATATTGTGTTTTTAGGTCATGTTATCTCTACAGAAGCTATATATGTAGATCCTGTAAAAACAGAGGCGGTGATGAAATGGTAATGCCCTACTAACGTGAACAAAGATACTGAGTTTCCTTAGATTAGTAGGTTATTACCATCGATTTATAAAGGGATTCTCCAAAATTGCCCTTCCCTTCACCAGTTTGACTCAGAAGGACTCTAAATTCGTACGCACTGAGCAGTGTGAAAAGAGTTTCCAAGAGTCAAAGAAGAGATTAGTTTCTACTCTTATACTTACTTTTCCATATCTAGGTGAAGAGTTTACAGTGTAGAGTGATGCTCAAGCCAAGGTTTTGGTTCTGTTATAATGCAAAATGGAAAAGTTGTAGCTTATGCATCAAGACAATTGAAGAAGCATAAGTTATACAACCCAACATATAATTTGTAGTTAGTTGTAGTGGTGGTAGCACTGCAGATTTGGAGACATTATCTTTACGGTGAGAAATGTCAAATATTTACAGATCACAAAAGTTTGATGTATATCTTCAACCAGAAGAAATTGAATTTGAGACAAAAAAAAAAAACAAAAGATGGTTGGAGTTGATATAGGATTATGATTGCAAGATTGACAACCATCCGGGGAAAGCTAATGTAGTTCCAGATGCTCTTAGTAAAGACTAGTTCTTTCTTTCAATGCAATGCAGTATATGCTATTTTGTTGTGTGAGTTTAGGAAGTTGCATGCTTGATTGTCAGTTACTACTTCAGGGACGATATTAGCTCATTTTCAGGTGAGGCCCACTTTGGTGGATAGGATTGGATTAGCCCAATCTTAAGATCTGACATTGGGAATATTGAAAGTCGAAGTTAGTGTTGGGTTAAGAACAGACTATGCAATTAGAAATGATGGTATGTTGGTTATGGGAAACATTTTATGTGTTCGTGATGTTGTAGAATTGAAGAAAGAGATCTTAGAAGAGGCTTACAGTTCTGCTTATACGATGCTCCTAGGCAGTAATAAAATGTATCATACATTGAAAGAGTATTATTGGTGGAATAACATGAAGAGGAAGATAGAAAAATTTGTATCACAATGTCTGGTCTGTCAGCAGATTAAACCAGATCATTAGAAAACAGCTGGACCTCTACAAACATTGTCTATTCTAGAATGCAAATGGGAGCACATTACTATGGACTTTTTATTTGGTATTCCTCATACACAAAATGGTCATGGTGGTGTTTGGGTTATTGTCGATCGTTTGACCAAGACTGCTAGGTTTCTACCATTCAAAATCACTTATTCTTTGAATAAGTTGGAAAAGTTGTATGTGGATGAGATTGTTAGCTTATATAGTGCTCCAGTGTCTATTGTATCTGATAGAGATTCTCAGTTTACATCCAAGTTTTGGCCTAGTTTGCNCTCCGAAAGAGTTGAAAGAATTAAAGGTACAATTACAAGATTTAGTTGATATAGGTTTCATTAGACCTAGTGTATCCCTATGGGGAGCACCTGTTTTATTTTTGAAGAAAAAAGATGGCACAATGAGATTATGTATTGGCTATTGATAGTTGAATAAGGTGACTATTCACAATAAGTACCCTATACCCCACATTGACGATTTGTTTGATCAGTTTCGAGGTGCCTCAGTATTTTCGAAGATTGGTTTGCGTTCGAGGTATCATCAGAGCAGAATTAGAGATGTTGATGTACCAAGGACTACTTTTAGGTCTCGATACGACCATTATGAATTTTTTGTGATGCCGTTTGGATTAACTAATGTCCCTACTGCATTTATGGACTTGATGAATAGAGTGCTTCAACCATATTTGGATAAATTTGTTATTATCTTCATTGATGATATATTGGTCTATTCTCATAGTCGTGATGAGCATGCTGAGCACTTGAGGAATATGTTGCAGACCTTGTGAGATAAGCAGTTGTATGCTAAGTTTAGTAAATGTTAATTTTGGCTGTGGATAATATTGTGTTTTTAGGTCATGTTATCTCTACAGAAGCTATATATGTAGATCCTGTAAAAACAGAGGCGGTGATGAAATGGTAATGCCCTACTAACGTGAACAAAGATACTGAGTTTCCTTAGATTAGTAGGTTATTACCATCGATTTATAAAGGGATTCTCCAAAATTGCCCTTCCCTTCACCAGTTTGACTCAGAAGGACTCTAAATTCGTACGCACTGAGCAGTGTGAAAAGAGTTTCCAAGAGTCAAAGAAGAGATTAGTTTCTACTCTTATACTTACTTTTCCATATCTAGGTGAAGAGTTTACAGTGTAGAGTGATGCTCAAGCCAAGGTTTTGGTTCTGTTATAATGCAAAATGGAAAAGTTGTAGCTTATGCATCAAGACAATTGAAGAAGCATAAGTTATACAACCCAACATATAATTTGTAGTTAGTTGTAGTGGTGGTAGCACTGCAGATTTGGAGACATTATCTTTACGGTGAGAAATGTCAAATATTTACAGATCACAAAAGTTTGATGTATATCTTCAACCAGAAGAAATTGAATTTGAGACAAAAAAAAAAAACAAAAGATGGTTGGAGTTGATATAGGATTATGATTGCAAGATTGACAACCATCCGGGGAAAGCTAATGTAGTTCCAGATGCTCTTAGTAAAGACTAGTTCTTTCTTTCAATGCAATGCAGTATATGCTATTTTGTTGTGTGAGTTTAGGAAGTTGCATGCTTGATTGTCAGTTACTACTTCAGGGACGATATTAGCTCATTTTCAGGTGAGGCCCACTTTGGTGGATAGGATTGGATTAGCCCAATCTCAAGATCTGACATTGGGAATATTGAAAGTCGAAGTTAGTGTTGGGTTAAGAACAGACTATGCAATTAGAAATGATGGTATGTTGGTTATGGGAAACATTTTATGTGTTCGTGATGTTGTAGAATTGAAGAAAGAGATCTTAGAAGAGGCTTACAGTTCTGCTTATACGATGCTCCTAGGCAGTAATAAAATGTATCATACATTGAAAGAGTATTATTGGTGGAATAACATGAAGAGGAAGATAGAAAAATTTGTATCACAATGTCTGGTCTGTCAGCAGATTAAACCAGATCATTAGAAAACAGCTGGACCTCTACAAACATTGTCTATTCTAGAATGCAAATGGGAGCACATTACTATGGACTTTTTATTTGGTATTCCTCATACACAAAATGGTCATGGTGGTGTTTGGGTTATTGTCGATCGTTTGACCAAGACTGCTAGGTTTCTACCATTCAAAATCACTTATTCTTTGAATAAGTTGGAAAAGTTGTATGTGGATGAGATTGTTAGCTTATATAGTGCTCCAGTGTCTATTGTATCTGATAGAGATTCTCAGTTTACATCCAAGTTTTGGCCTAGTTTGCAGGAAGCCATGGGTATTGAGCTACATTTCAGTATAGCTTTTCATCCTCAGATAGATGGCCAGTCTGAAAGGACCATACAGACTTTTGAGGATATGTTGAGGGCTTGTGTTTTAGAGTTCAAAGGTAGATGGGATACTCATTTGTATTTGATGGAGTTTGCATACAATAACAGTTGCCACTCTAGTATAACAATGGCTCCTTTTGAAGCTTTCTATGGT
>CAIGRB010151035.1:0-29614 GCA_903798255.1 Fraxinus quadrangulata
AGTCCTCGAAACTGAAGGAATCACTGGAAGAAGTTGTTGAAGTTGTCATTTGATGCGAAATACAGACGCTGTTAAAGGTTTTTGAGAAGCGTAGTGAAGAAGCATGACAATGAACAGTGATCTTTATAGAATGTACGATGTACAGACGTGAAGGTAATTGCACGATAAAATGGCATGCCTTTTGGGTTTATAGGGGTTTATAACGTTACACCTTTCCAGGTTATAGAAGGAAATAATGATTGAAATTCTTGGAAATTTCAAATATTGCCAAAAAATACAAAGGAAAAATATAGCAAAGGTTAATAATTGATATTAATTTTGCCATATTGGGAGGTAATTGTTGACATACAAAAAGTGTAGCCCAAATTAAATAGTCCAAGGAATGAAACCCAATTGGGGAAGTCTAGGACAAATGCTCCAATAGGACAATTGATGAATACAATGGAGGCCCAAGAACAAAGTAATATCATCGCCCAAAATTGCAAGACGCCCAGAATCTGAGTGAATGGAGTGCCTTACGGTCGCCCAGAATGAATGAGCCCGTTCTCGTCCAAATCTTCGAGTCGCTCAGGATCTTAACAAATATGAGATATCATGGTTATCCAAAACAGTAGTTATTGAGCAATCTCATCACACTCTATGATCTAAGGATTCTAGTTGTGGGTGGTTAAACGACAAGAATAATGGCAACAGTTAGAGATGACAGTTTTACGACAAATTAGCCATCATAAAGAAAGTGGGTAGTTATAGAGCACCAAGCAGTTTTCAAACAATTCTTCTCAAAGAAACTATCAAATGAGTATAAAAAGAAAGAGAAGACATAGAAGAAAGAACTCCGAATCAAACACTCTTAATGGAGAATATGTAATTTCAATTTCTTAGTTTAACTTTAAAACGCTTCTTTTAGTACTCGTGTACTTTCGCCCCTTGGAGGTATTCTATTTATTTTGATTTGTAAACTTTCGCCAAATAAAACACCCATTTTTGGGACTTTGTCTCAAGATGTTTGTTCCTTACACAATCGTCTGAACCTTTTTTAATTGTTAGCGACAACTTGCTCGAAACAAGATCATTACCGACACTAGAGTTTTGGCAAGCTCCGATTCTTGGCTTATGATTCAAAAGGCCTCATCTATCAATGCGATGCACTCTATTCTATTTTAAGATCCAATGAGGAAGTTGAAGCACTCTATAGGACTCTCTCCATTAATTCATTGATGATTGTTTATCTGTTCCATTTGAACATCCAATGAGCAACTCGATGTCGTCTTCAGGTCTTCCTCCATTAATTCATTGAGGATTATTAGTTCTACTCTATTTAAAAATCCAATAAGGAAGTGGATGTCTTTTTTAGACCTCTCTCTATTAAATTATTGAGGAGATGATTTTGTTATATTTGAAAACCAAGTGGGGAGTCAAGTTCCTATTTAGGCATTTCTCCACTAAATTATTGAGAAATTATATAAAGGCATAGGCAAGGGAATTAATTTACGGGAGATTTTCATAAATGTCACTAAATTTGAAAATCTATAAAAAAATTTGGATGTGCACTAAATTTGTTCAAAAATGTCATTTTTTTTTGCTGTGAAATGTCCAAATTATCCTTGAGTTCACCTTTTTAGAAGCAATTAATGTTTGATCGGAATGACATTAATGCTTTGATGTGATGATTAAATTTTGATTATTTTATTCATTGTATATATGTATATTATATTCAATAAAATGTATTTTCTTCCAAACAATAAATATAAGAAATTCAAAATCTAACATAAAAAAACCCTAACTCCTAACTCCTCATCAATTAACACATGTTTTCTTCCATTTTCATTCATCTTCTTCATTCCTTCATCAAGAACACAAGACTATTGAACTCATCATCCATTTCGAGAGGTTAGCTATTACAAATTGTTTATATTTTTATCTCACGGTTCATTATTTTGTAAAAATTAAATACAATATGGTGATATTAATTTTCAGTTTTTGATACTATTACTCATTGATTTCTTTGGGTTTAAAAATTTTTTTACGGTAAAAATATATGGAATCGTTCACTAAATGTGACCGATTCATATTTAATGAAGCATGCCTTATTTATTTTCAAAAGACATTGTCATGTTGAATGAGAATTGATTATCATAATTAATGTTTTAGAATAATTTCATCCTAAAAATATATGAAATAACTATTTTCAAACATTTCCAGCAATTCCTACTGAAATGGTTGAATAGTTTGTTTCAAATTGTGGGGCCCCGACATTTAAAATGATGAATTCGACAGTTTCGAAACTGTCGGAATATACAATTTAACTGTCGAATTCGACACTTGAGAGCTGTTGAAAACCTTGATTAATTGTTTATCACATTTGATGATATTCATTGTCAATATATTGATTGTACAGACTTCTTACAGTTGCAATCTCAACATTTTATGTATGAGTAATAATTTGAGATTCATCGTCTCTTACGGGGAAAATTTTACAAATGTGGACAAGGAATGGAAGTGGAGAGGGGACAAAACCACTTTCATTTTAGTGCCGACAGGTATTATAGTAGTCGAACTTATCTCACAGTAGAAGAAAAAACTTGGTATTCTTGATCCCCGCACTGATAAGCGATCCAGATACGAGTCTACCACGTCTACCACATGACTCAAAAAATACACTCGTTGTGATAGAGTTGGTCATAACTAGACCAAATGTTCGAACCCCAATGTAAAAGCAACTTACGTTAACCGACTTCATGTTCAGATGTGGTTGAAGTTGTAATACAAAACGTTCCCCCTTGTGTTGTACATTCTGAACTTATATTATCATTTTCTTTTCATTATTGCTCGTTATGTTCGCATAACAATTACGTATCCTCATGTCGAAGTACTGTACTATATGTCGACACTTCAATGGTCGATCACGGTCGATTATTTATATCATTCTCAATATAGCATGGTGTTTCCCAGTACATTTTCGACTTCCATTCAACCTTTGAACTGAAATTATGATTATCATTCCATTATTGTTTGTGGAGAGTAGAAGACACGTTTTAGACACCGTGACCAACTACATCCCTGACAAAAAAAGTAAACAGGCAAAATACGGATCAACATACAAAACATTTCATAACATCCTAACATTTCATCTGTCGTTCCCGACAAATTGTCTCTGTCGTTCTCGATAGTTGGCACAGACTGCAAACTATAAGTATACACACAATGCATAAGGGACATACTCGCCTCCCATTCGATAAAAACCATTACCAACTACATCCTTGACAGTGGCTAACTAAAAATTAAAAAGGCAAATACGATTCCACATACAAAATATTGCATAACATCCCAACATTTCATCTGTCGTTCTCGACAGATTGTCTCTGTCGTTCTCGACAGTTGGCACATACTGCAGATTTATAACACATATAAAGAAAAGGGACATGCTGGTGCCTCCTGTTTGGTAAAGATCTCTACTGTCTACCAAATTCATCCTAAACAAAAGAAAACATTATTTCAAGAGTTGTAATATTCTAAATAAATTCACAATAAGTTACAACATTATTAGTGTCACCCAATCTCAATCACAACCTAAATTCAAATTAACTCAAACTACAAAGACTAAAAATTAGATTATAAATAGAAACAACAATTAGCATTGAAGCCCTGAACTATTTATTTTGTTGAAATCAAGCCCCTACCGGAGCAGCAATGACTTGCTTCACTTTCGGTGGTTTTTCCAGGCCTCTTGGCACCCCACTTTTTGCTCCAATGGAGGTAGAAGGCGGCGGAACCCTGATTTTTGTAGTCTTTGGAAGCGAAGTTTCCTGCCGAAGCAGTTAGGCTTGGAGATGCTTTCAGCTTTGGAGGAAGAAGCGGATCATTAAGATCCCGGGATTTGGGTGGGCGTCCACGTGGTGACGAGGAGGCAAAATGATGCTGGGTGGAAGAGGTGTCTTGGGCTTCTGTGAACGGTCACGACGTAGTGGAGCATCTAGGCCCAGCTTAAAGTAATTGTTCTTTACGAAAAGGAGTTGTCCGGTAGAGCATTTGAGCATAATTTTGGAGGGAGTGGATCATTAGTCTGGTGTTCTTCAGCCACCATAGCTACAAAACTAAAAACCTCAAAACTGAAAAATTCAAATTGTATGGAGAAACAGAGAATTTTGAGATGGAAAATATTTTCACGAGAGGGAACCATAGAGTTGATGAAAATTTGTTGGGCAGTGGAGTGAGTAATTGTATTGAGAAATAGAGAATTCTGAAATGGAAAATATTTTCAGCGGAGGGAACCATAGAGCTTATGAAAATTTGTTGGGCCGTGTAGTGAGTTTAGGGTTTTAAGTTTTGTTTTTGTTTTTTTAAATCTCCTAAAATTTATGACAACTTACACATTTTTTTGTACAAATGTCTAATCTAGTCAAATCTCATTTATTGAAGGCATGTCAGGTATTTAATTTATCTACAAGGGTAAAAATGTCCAAAATTGAGAATCTTGTAATACTTTAAAAAGGTGACATTTTGGTAATTACATGGTGAAAAAATGACATTCAATGTAATTTCCTCTTAATAATTTAATAACCCAAAGTGGACTTATCATCCTCTACCAATGTGCAAGCCAATCTCATGGAGATTGAAAGAGTATCTCAAGGGAAACACGGGGATTGAAAAATTATCTCAAATAAACACACCCGACAAGGGAGCTAAGCTAAGAACTCAAAGTGAACTTACCTTCTTTAACATGCACGGACAAATTTCGTATGGTTGAACGAACATTCCCTTATTAATGGCTCCGAATTGAAAGAATATCTGCGGTCGAATTCTTGGCATTGAAAGAGTATCCAGGGTCTATTTCTAGTAAAAAACATTAGATATTGAAAGATATCTCTAGTTGAAATGGCCACATAATTATATAGGCACCAAATTTCATACGATGCCTTGGTGTCTTCAAGAGCCGATTATTCTACTTTGGCCTTCGTACAATATAATACTTCGAAAAAGGGAGAAATCGTGCAATGATCAAATTTTTACATTTCAATAATTTCAGCATTTGCAACAACAAAGGCCATTGTATGCCCACGTATCTCTGAATATTCTCACATCGACCGCCCAAGCATAATTAAATGAAATATACCTCTATCGCCGAATTGCCACTTAGCAACTAAACGTGCATAACCATAACACTTGGTTAAAAATACGATTTAACACCTCAGTCGTCTAAAGCTCTAAAGTCATCGGACAAAACCTCATATATGGACAAAAATACTATGTGAATTTTGATACAACCAACCTAGACATTAGTGCAATAAACTCATGCTTGTACACAACGAATTGCTTGATAAATGATACAACAACACAAACTTCACCAAAATCTTGAAAATTTCATTGATCATGACTTCTAATACAATAACGAGGGGATGCCAACTCATAAAAATGACCAAAACGCTCCTTAAAGAGCCTATAAATAGATTCATCCGCACAACTAAAAAACAATTGAAAATTTGAGATCCAAACTTCCTTTCTATAAAAAAAAGTCACATCGGGTCAAGGCAAATTGAAGGTCAACACTATCGAAATTCAAAAACCCTATGATTGAATACTCTATGGCTAAAAATAACATTGTAATCTCTCAATCCTTCTCATTTTCTACTAACAATTGGTTCTAATCATACCTAAAACCTCGAATAGTGTTGATAATTTGTTGTTCAAAATCAAAAGGAAAGTGTGTGAAAAAAATAGGCGCTCCCGTGCCATCGGAAGTCCTTCTCACTCAAGAATAGTAGCGCCTTCGCGCTACCTTGAGGCGTTTATGCGCCAGTGACCGTTGGGATAGTTTTCTACAGTTGAAAGTTCAAATTTAGTGGCTTTTTGTTTATGTTTTGGCACCAATTCGTGAGAACTGATCAAAACCTATACATAGGTGGTCATTTTGGAGGCAAATACAATGAAAAAAAATGAAAAACATTGCGATTATTATCATTCATTCCATAAGAAAGAAATCAATTCTTTTTTCATCCATATTCAAATTTTCCTTGTGTTCTTGAAGTTTTGGAGAATTACATAAGTGCTTAAGTGTTAAATTCTCTTCAAAATTTGATCAATCCTACAAAGCATTTGCCGGAAAACCCTTTAAGCACCGAAATCATATTGGAGAGGGAATAAATATCGTTTGAGGACAACAATCTTCGTGTTTGAGCCTTTCATGTCATTTGAGTTCCTGATTATTTGCATCAATTTCTACCAATCTCTTTATGTTAAAGATCAAAGAATTTATGAGATAAGTTCATCATCTTCTTTTTGTTTAATACCATTATTGAATTTAATTGGTCTTGATTTCATTCATCATATTGTTGTATTAATCTTGATTTCTTCTCCATTTCTTCTCATAGGGAAAATATTCCCAACAATCTCAAACGATAATTTGTGCAAAAGAGAGTGAAATCACCATGGCAATATCAAGAATGATGAATAAATTTTATGTGGACCGATTGGAAAGAAATATTTCATTTGAAGAATGAAATGATTCAATTGACATCAAGTGTTCGACTTTATTTCTAATTCTGGTTTTGGTAAGTTGAAATTATGTTCAATCTTCACGCATGCTTATATGGAGTGCATATTAAATCTGATTTATATGCATAAAACAGGTTAAACATTAGTTTTAAAATTTGATGCTAATACATGATAATGAAATGTGTATTAATGCATGATCTTCTATCCGAATTTGCACATTCTAGTTATAATATATATGTGAGTAATTGTTTGTCGAAATTGGTAAATATTGACTATTTATGATTCGGATATTGTGTTTAATAAGCAATGCGTGATTTACTTTATGATTTATTCATTGATTGAATTGTGTTAACATATAAGATTTGAAAGAATAATGAGATTCTGTCCAAATGAAAATTATTATTTGGTAATGTGAATTAAGTTGCTTAAATCACTTGAAAATTTTGAGTATAATATTAAGAAATATTCTAGAATCAAAATAGATGAATATGTCTGATAATATGTGGTGACTTTAATTGTGGGTCTTATGATCATCTATAAGATTACCATTTTGAATATATGTATTGAAGTACATACATAAATTTTATTAAATAGACATTATGAAATATAATTGTATGTTTTAAACTATGGATTTATTTATTTATTTTATGAATCGGTGCATGCAGATGTGTTTAATATAAGTATGTATGTCTGTTGGCACATGCATTGGATTCCATTTTTGTGCACGATGATTTGGTTGGATATATCATTCATTATGATTAAACCATTTATATAAATTGTAGAATTGAAAGTACATGTGTGAATTTAAGGCAATTATAAAGTGGAATCTTTCATTATTTAAATGTATTTCAAAATTATTTTTGGCAATAAGAGGTCTACCGAATGTTTATAAAGAATTGATTATTCCTTTATGAAGTGCATGAAGCATGTTTTGACCTTTGTTTGGAATAATGTTATTCTTAAAATATAAAAGATTGCATCATTCATAAAGTGTGAAAGTGCATAGGCTTCATGAGACATTGATATTCCTAGTCATAATATATATTGATTGAGATGGAATAAATTTATACAATGTATGTATAATATTTTTGGAATATATATTGATATTCATTGTGATGATTTGGATATTGTCAAAATTAATACAAGTTAGATAATGAATTGTTAGATATTCAATTCTATTTATTGGACTTGTATATATGTTGAAAGAATGCCTACCATTTATTTGAATGTATATGAACCTTCATGACTGTTTCTTATATTGAAATATGAATTGATATGATGAATTATTTGGTTGATTTCATGTCCTTTTGATGATATTAACATTAGTTAATAATGAAAGTCTCAATAAAATGAGATGATTAAATTTGTATAAAGAGTATGGTAAATAGAGTTAAAAGGTGCCCATGATTGACATGAAATAAAACTATCTTGTGAAATATCACAAGATTGATAAATTATATATATTTAGAGAAATTACATTTTTTTGTGAATCGAGATGTTTAGCACTCTAATTTGTACTATACTACATTAAAATGTGAGATGCCAATTAAGTTGGTTTGTGCTTAAAAAATATTGTTGGTCTATGTAATAACCTTGATCAAATTGTGTGTTATCAAGATTAAATGTGATTGAATTGAAGTACATTGAATGTAATTTCATAAAATTGTGAATTGATGACCACTATTTTGAAAGTACTCAAACTTTCACAAAATATTCAATAAGGACATTATCTATTTGATAATGCATTGAACTATTAGAGAGTTGAAGAACTCTAAGTTCAATTATAAAAAAAAAATGTGGTGGTTAACAATAATGTTTGTGAACTTATATGAGAAAGTTCAAAACTTATGGATGCAACTTTACTAGATTGCATATGTATTCCTAATTAAGGAATTATGGGGGTAACTTAGTTTAAAAACTACATTTTCTTTTACCTTATAATCATAGAAGAATGTATGTGAAGTGAAAAAGTAGAGATCCCTTATATAAAGATGATATACACTAAGTCTAAAGTGGACGAGATGGGTTGAAAGCCATTTATGGCGTTTGTTTGGATATGCAATAACAAATGGAATATTTGAAGAATATTCATAAAATGAAATTGCATAGTGATGTTTAAATAATAATATTGAATACCTATGATTCTAAGTTCCACTAAATATGATTGACTAGTATAGTATTTAATAGAAATCTTTCAACCGTAATTAGAAATTGATAAAGCTTTAGATAAATCCAGTAAGAAGCATATGGTTTTCGTAAAAAGATTTCTTAGTGGGTGACATTTGTATCTATCAAATGAATCGATCGTTGGCTAGCTCTATTTGATAAGATACTAAGTCACCAATAATTAAATATAGACATTTGAGTCTAAGATGTGACTACACAAGGAAATTAATCAAGAGTGAAATAATTTCCTAAGTTATGTTAAGTCAATGGAGAACATAGCGGATGTTTTAACTAAACCTCTAAAATAGAGATTTAGTAATATCTATTTCTAGTAGGATATGATTGAAACTGTTGAACTAAAAAGGTCCACCAATGATGGCAACCCTACCTGTTATTATTCAAAAGGTAATTCACGAGTTCAAATGGTAACAACAAGTCATTCAACATGGGGATAGTTTCAGCATTATAAAATCCGCAATAATCATATCCTAAGTATATAATGTTAGTTGTTACTGAAGTGAGGGTTGAGTTTTAAGGTCTTAATGAAATTCAGTACGGGGTACAAGTATCTCTAAAAGTAACAAAGATACTGGAAGAACTTCACCTAAACAAACTTTGATGTGGTGCCGCCTCAATAGAGAGTAAGAGTTTCCTTCTTAAAAGTTTGTTAAAAAGGATTAGCGCAATGCCATATTAGCGCTAAGCGAGTTGAGGAACTTGAAAACACGTGATACTTGTGTGTGTGTGTGTGTGTTTGTTCGAACTGGTATTGTCAAATGAAATAATTGGTTCAAAACTTTCATGCTACCTTTAATTTCAACTTTACTTTGTTTGAATTATACTATGGTTAGATTCAAATCAAAAGATATCTAATCCTTATGCATGAGTATTGTATACGTTGAATATGAGACCTTATTGAATTTTGAACAAGTGGGGGATTGTTGATAATTTGTGTTCAAAAACAAAAGGGAAGTGTGTGGGAAAAAAAAAATAGACGTCCCCGTGCTACCTTGAGGCACCCATGCGTCAGTGACCATTGAGGGTAGTTTTCTACCGTTGAAAATTCAAATTTGGTGACTTTTTGCTTATATTTTGGCACCATTTCGTGAAAATTGATCAAAGCTTATATATAAGTGGTCATTTTGGAGGCAAAAACAATGAAAAATATTGTGATTATTATCATTCATTCCATAAAGAAAGAATCCATATTCAAATTTCCCTTGTATTCTTGAAGTTTTGGGGAATCACATAAGTGCTTAAGTGTTGAATTCTCTTCAAAACTTGATCAATCCTACAAATCATTTTCCGAAAAACCCTTTAAACACCGAAATCATATTGGAGAGGGGGTAAATATCGTTTGAGGACAACGATCTTTATGTTTGAGCTTTTCATGCCATTGGAGTTCTTGATTATTTGCATTAATTTCTATCAATCTCTTTGTGTTAAAGATCAAAGACTACAAAAGAAGTGATTGCAATATACGTAATTTATGAGATAAGTTTATCATCTTCTTTTTGTTTATTACCATTATTGAATTTAATTGGTCTTGGTTTCATTCATCATTTTATTGTACTAATCTTGATTTCTTCTCTATTTCCTCTCATATGAAAATATTCCCAACAAATAGGGGGAGAACTTTACCAAAATTCTGACATAAAAATTGATTGTTGGCTTAAAAATAAGGCCAATGTTTCCGCCACCTATTTCTTGGCCTGGCTTTGAGCCTAGCCGAGAAGCAAAGTTCTAAAAATAACTTTCAATTTTTTAAGTTCAACAACTTGAATAAAATCGTATAAGCACAAGCTCGGGCTCGTTTGTAACGAGCCGATCTTCAGCTTGGCTAGTTACTCCTGGGCCAAGTTCGGCTCGGCACACGAGCTCGCGGCTCGTGAGCTCGCCTTTTTTTTATTAACTATACCTAGACCTTTAAAAAAAAAATTTGACGAGCTGTCGTCAAGGCTCGGGCTCGTCATTTTTTACGAGCCCGAGCGGCTCGTGGCTTGTTTTTTACTAGTCGAGCGGCCGAGCCGACGAGTCGTTCGGCTCGATTGCCACCTCTAGTTCGCTATGTAGATTAACAAGTTCATCTTTGCGTGCTAAATCAAAATAATTGTACTAATTGAATACGTGTTAATTATACAGGAGTTTGAAAAAGAATAATGCTACTTATTATCATCATAATGGAATATCGAATATATGACAATTCATTATTTCTCATATTTTTCTCTTTTTCCTCCCTTATCTTTCGTAAAATTTGAACAGTTCAATCTCATTATTTCACGTGCAGTATCACATTATCGATATTTCATCGTTATAATGATAAGTAGACTTACTCTTTGAAAAAAAAGATTAATTTAGTAGAGAAAGAGGTGGGGGCAGAACAGAGAAATCATTCCTACCACGTTTACACAGTTTCAAACGCCGATCCTTTCGTCTCTTCTCTTCTCTTCTCTGTGACCGCTTCTCCTTTCATCTATACACGTCTCGTGTCTCTCTCCATCCATTTTTCTTCTTTCTTTTTTAATTGACATGTATATATTATGTATGGATTTTCCATTTCCTGCTTCCCACGTTTTTCTCTCCACACACACCTTCCAAACCAATAATCATGAAACTGATGGTGCTAAAAATAAGGATTCTTTGGCCATACGGCCAATGAATTCTATCAATTATTTTCCGGGATTTTCCTTCTTGTTTTCCCAATTATCATAATTGACGAGTTATTGAATTCCCATTAAAGGATGGTCCAATGATTGAACGGGACGATAATTAATCCAAGGAGAAGCCTCTGGCATTTACTACATTTGGTGGGTCCTTTATATAATGCATATACATTGATCATACATTTGTATATTTGATATTTAGATGGAAAATTGTTGGTTGGTAATCAATATGAACGAAGACGTTTTTGCATTTTCTGCATGATGTTCTTGCAGATTTTTGTTAAGAATCTTGTTCTGGAACCCAAGCAATGCCATTGAATCCCACAGGCGGGGACTTGGGACGAGGTCAGTATTACCTTTGCTTTCTTTTCCAATTCAAGTGCCACTGGAATGGACAATCATAATCGTATGGATTAATAACAGGGAATGAATTTTATTTTGTATTTATGGGTCCGTTTTCTTTGGAAAAACTATTCTGCAAATAAGAGCCAGCGTTATAATTACATGTGTCTCAGTGCTTACAGGGGATATTTTAGTTCGGTTATTCCTATTTTCTTTGATGTTTTCCTGTGTCTTTTAGTCGTGAATGTGTTTCTGTTACAATACTATTTGAGCAACAGTGGATAAGTATGAGCTTAATATAAACTATGCATTAAAAATACAGGCTGAATAAGTAGAATGAAAATCCAAAGGATTTTATTATCTTTACTGGAGTATTGTGAGAATCAAAAGGTTAAGACAGAAAGTCGTAAACCCATTAGTGCATTCTTACATTGTGAATAAGGCCTTTTATCACTACATTGAGAAGAAAATTCGCTACTCGTCTTCTTTTTTGTTCTTTTGGCAACTTCACACGATCAATGGTTTTCTGATTTTCAATATGCAACCAGTGAACTAGTGTGGTCACTGAGTAGCAATCACAAATTTCTGCAGTGGTTCTAAAATAGATTTTGGTTTCCATTCTTCAACTTGCATTTGACTCTTATATTCCCCAGTACTTGATCGGTTAAAAGAAGATTCTTGTATCTCCTTAAATACAGATGAGTAGCATGCCATTGGAGCAGGCATGCGAGCTTGACAAGATGAACCCGGCTGCCAAAAGTATTAGCATTTCAACTTCCAATCCATCTCATGACTTGAAGAAGTCGAGCCAAGTGCCGAAAAGGAATTCCAATCCAGGTCGTGTTTCACCATGTGAACCTTTAATTGTAGATCCAAATTTCCAAATTAATTTGACTTCCACTCATATGGCATCAGCTGATTCCCAAAAAACTGATGGAATGACAATGACTGGAGGAATTCCATGCCCATTGCCTAGCCCAAATAGAGCTCCAAATTTGGATAACCTGACTGCCACAACCCTAAGTGGACCATTGGCAATATCACCAAACTCAAGTACTGGTTATGCTGTGAGTAGCCAATCAAGCACCAATCCCTGCCGGGGGTGTGTCAACAGCAACCATAGCAACAGTATGGACAGTTCATTTATACCCCTCAGGCCCCATACTGGTGGCGATGTTCGGTGGGATGCCATTAACTCTGCATCTTCAAGAGATTCTCCACTTGGTCTTAGCAATTTTCGGCTCTTGAAGCGGCTTGGTTATGGAGACATTGGAAGTGTCTATCTTGTTGAACTAAGAGGAACTAATGCTTTCTTTGCCATGAAAGTCATGGATAAAGGTTCTCTTGCAAGTAGAAATAAGCTACTTCGAGCTCAAACTGAAAGAGAGATTCTTGGTCTAGAACTGGTGGGTAAGAATGGATGCTTATACTCTTACTTTGAGACTGAAAAATTTTATTGCTTGGTGATGGAGTTCTGTAGTGGAGGTAATCTTCATACTCTTAGGCAAAAGCAGCCCAACAAGCATTTTACAGAGGAAGCTGCTCGGTCAGTCCCTACACACGATTTTGATCTTTATATGTCCCTTTCTCTCCTACATGTGGTTTTATTTATAATTTTCCACATTTGCAGTAATAACTATAAAAGCTGACTAGTTTTAGTATGTAAATTTTCGCAAGATCTGAATAGTATAACATTATTATGGTGTCAGTTGCATTCTAAACTAGGAGAATTTGAAATAAATTGACGCTATTTTTGCTCCCTTTTAAAGATTTGTGTATCAGAGGATCACTGCCTCTTTGTGCTGAAAGAAACTCACTTGTGTGCCCTAGCAACTATATAAGTTGACACTGTTTGTTTTCTTGCATGTGTGTCCATTGGGAAGGGGGGAGGGAGTCGAGTTGGTTGCTTGATCTAAATTCACGTCCTTGATGTTTTACTAATATAACCTACCTATCATGACATACATTCTTCCAAGATATTTAGTTTATATAAACAAGTACATCTACTTATTTTGGTATCTGTGTTAAACACTCCTTAATTGCCTGATCTTGCTGTTAATTCATCTGTTGCACGTATAAAGATATGATGTGCCACATTGCCTCCTTGGGAGGTGCAAAACTAATCATGTCCCTTCCCAAAAGAGTGATTGGGTATATGCACCAGTGCTTCTGAAGTTGTCCAGAGTATCTGTTACAAAAAAATTTTAAGAAAAAATAAGATATGATAAGCCTGAAAAACACGATAGAAGCAACTGATGACCTGAGAACATTGAAATGTAGCAACAGCTTATTTGTACTCCTCAGTGCAGTAAGATCTTTTTCTTCTTACCTTAGTTATCACTGTAAGAGACAATCTTTTCCCATGCATTAAGAGTGCTAAAGCTTCAGTTTCTAACAAATAAGTTATGAAGAAATATGACCGTGAAGAAAAGGAGGGACATAGTAAGCAATACTTCTGCTGTCAATCAAAGGTATATAAAATTTCTACTGAAATTCTTCAAATTAACCTTGGTTATTCATAATTTGGACACAGAAATAGTAATTTGTTTTGTTCAATGACTTAGTAGAGACTCGAATTCTTTGAGTATCATCTTGCTTGTTGTAGTAGTTCGAGCTATTAATCTCCATAGTCAACGGCAGGCTGTGCTTATCCCACTTGAGTGACTTCGATCCGAGTTAGCTTATGAATTAGCACAACCTCTCCCTATGGTTCCAGATTTAGTTTCCTATGCAGAGATGGGGACTTAACATTAGAGAAGTAAATTTGACTTTTGGTTTGTTAACACATGTTTTGCAGGTTTTATGCATCAGAGGTCTTGTTGGCACTTGAATATCTTCACATGCTTGGAATTGTGTACAGGGATCTAAAGCCAGAAAATGTTCTAGTGAGAGAAGAGGGTCATATCATGCTCTCTGACTTTGACCTATCTCTTCGTTGCTCCGTCAGTCCGACACTTGTTAAGTCTTCATCAGTACATTCTGGAAATCCGAATGATACTGTTGCTGGTATCTTAGTCGATGAAAATGCCGTGCGTGGTTGTATTCAGCCATCCACTTTTTTCCCTCGCCTTCTTCCTACCAAAAAGAATCGCAAATCTAAATCCGATTTTGGTCTCAATAACAATACAAACTCACTCCCTGAACTGATGGCCGAGCCTACTAACGTGCGTTCCATGTCTTTTGTTGGGACCCACGAATATCTAGCCCCAGAGATCATTCGGGGAGAGGGTCATGGTAGTGCAGTGGATTGGTGGACATTTGGCATTTTCATATATGAGCTCTTACATGGAACAACACCATTCAAGGGTTCTGGAAATCGTGCTACTCTGTTTAATGTAGTTGGACAACCATTAAGATTCCCAGAAACTCCTCAGGTAAGTTCTATGGCACGGGATCTTATAAGAGGGCTCCTGGTGAAGGAACCGCAGAAGAGAATTGCATACAAGAGGGGAGCTACAGAAATAAAACAGCACCCGTTCTTTGAGGGTGTGAACTGGGCATTAGTGAGAAGTGCCATGCCTCCCTGCATACCCGAGACTGTAGACTTTTCGCAGTTTGCTAGTAAAGACTCTGCAAAGTCAGACAAGAAGATGGCAGAGATTGGAAATGATAGGAACAAGAATAGCTCGACTGATAGTTCTTACGTTGATTTTGAGTACTTTTAGGATTGTATCTCTCAATTGAGTACTACGATATAATGCATTCCAGTGAGAGTAATTTGTACAAAGGGGGGAAAAATGGCACTTAAAATTCAAGAATATACTGAACACAACGTTGTGGCATAAGGATATAAGAATTTAGAAGAGTATTTATTGCATTGTTTGTTCTTGTACATCCTTACTGGTTTTCACATTTTAACTTATTTGAATCTTTACGCGATTCCTACTTGTTTTTATCAAACAATTGTATTGTTTGGGGGAAGCTTACTAGGGCTATCTATTTTTTATTTTTTTTTTAACTATTTGGGATTGTTACGCCTCTCTACATGAGAACTCCCACGTGGTCTCAACCATCCTATGTGGCAAACAGTTCGACGATCCCACGCCATGTACACTAACATGAGGCGAAGCTGGACCGACCCTCGAACAATCCCATTACATAGATCTTGTATTATGCGATTGATAATACAACTCACTGTCACCTCCGCCACCGCCAACCTATTTGGTCAAGTCCAAGGCCGAAAGTTAGATCTTATGGATACGTGGATGGTATTAACATTTAAGGTTGTGCCTGATTAATGTCTATGACAAGAAATATTAGTCATTTGGATGAAATTACGTGCATTATTATTCAACGGCCTCCGTTGGTCTTGTACAAGTATAAAAGTTTATACTTAGTGTCATCCAAATGTAATACAAGTTTAGACTTTTAAAGGTATAATTTTGCTATCATATCTTTTATTTGTTTTTTCCAAAGTCGACCTCCTTTTTTATATTGGTTGCTCATGTTTAAAGTTTTTCCACACCAATATCTATTGACTATATCATTGATATATTTTTTTGGGGTCAGCAGGGATGATTATGAAAATTGATAAATACAACCAATTAGTCTTAAACCTAGTGAATGGTCAAATCAAAGTTTACTCCAACAGACAAGCATTTTACTTGATTGCAAAAAGTAAATAAACTGATTTTCATAATTAAAATAATTTGTTGGAAATCGGGTCAAACCATCATAATAAAAAAGGTCTTTCGAAGGATTAACATAATCTAAAAATAACTCTATTGATTTTGACGGGAACAAATTTATAAGTAAAAGAAAAGCTGCACTTTACCATTTAGTATACTAATGAGAGTGAACGTGTGTTGCACTTCATTCTGGAATATTTTATAAGTATCGTAAAAATGATATTTGACTTTTCTTTTACCCTTTTGGATATAAATAGAAGAGAAATGTAAGTTCCTAATAATAAATGTTAATGATTAATGCACGTAAATAGTGAAATGTATACTTGAGCGCGAGTATTAGAATTACAATTAAATGCATAAATAAAGATGAATAGCAAATACGATACACAAATAAAAAGAATGTTAATTAATTTAGAATTATTATCAAGGAATATATACGTCATAATAAATGTTAAATCTTTTATATTAAATGAATATAATTTAATTTACAATTAAGCGAAACTGGATGTTAATTAACGTACAGGGACGTGAATAATGAACTGTATTTGAAATTCTAATCAATATTAATTAAATAAATATTAATGCTAATTATTTGATAATTAATAACATACACATGGACATGGACATGGACATGAATGTGAATGTGAAAGTGAAATTAATATTAATTAATGGGAAAATTGTAGTCACGGTACCAAATATTTTCAATTTTCACAGACTTTGCTGAAACCTTTGTTTTGTGCCACCCACGATACCAAACCTTTAAAAAAATCACAGCCGGAATCCAAATTGATAGAAATTGTTAGTTTGATCATTAGTGATCAAGAACAGTAGATTTTGACCAATTTTGACAAAATTAGGAAGGGTAAAATGGTAACTTGTCAATTTTCTCATTAAATAAATAAAGGAAATTTGCAATCAGTTTCTCCTTCCTGTCCGAAATCAACAGTGCCAGCACGTTGCCGGCACCACCCCCACCGATGTCGCCTCCTCCCACCACCGCCTCCTCCTCCTCCTCCTCCTACCACCATAAAATCACAAATGAAGAAAATCATGTTTGACACCCAAAAAGGGAACATAAATCACGACCATACTCAAATCCATCATCATCGCAGTCTCCTCGAAATCAACAAAATAAAACCCATCTCCTTCTTCAATATTCTCCAATCCCTTCACCCCAAAATCAAATACACCCCCACCTAAGAGTGTCCTGGACGGCCCATTACGAGTGGAGTCATGGGTGGCCTCTGCAAAGGAGTTGAAACCGCATGGGGAGAAGAAATATTACCTTCGTCGCATTGAGGGCTGCTTCGATTAGGTGGTTGGGGTTGGAAGAAGATCCTTTGGCTCCGCCACTGCTAGTGTTCTTTTTGATTGATTATTTATATCAAAGAATGAGAAGAATAGTGTTGTGACTTCGAAGATGATAACAATGGCGATGGAGATGTATATTAATAATGGATGGTGACCTTTGAACCGTCCGATAGGAAGGGACGGTTGGGATTTTTCCCGACAACGGTTTGGAGTGTACTTGATTTTTGGGTTAGGGGATTGGGGAGGATTGAAGAAGATGTGTTTTATTTTGTTGATTTTATGGTGGTGGTAGTGGTGGTGCTTGCAGTGTGCCAGTGGTTGTCGGCACTGTTAATGCCTGGCAAGAAAGAGAAATTGATTGCAAATTTCCTTTTTTATTTTTTTTAATTTATTTAATGAGAAAATTGTCAAGTTACCATTTTACCCCTCCTAATTTTGTCAAAATTGGTCAAAATCTACTGTTCTTGATCAACTAACATTCAAACTAATGGTTTCTGTCAATTCGGACTCCGACTGTGATTTTTTAAATGTTTGGTACCGTGGGTGAGACAAAACAAAGGTTTGGGCAAAGTCTGCGAAAATTGAAAATGTTTGATACCGTGAATGTAATTTTCTTTTAATTAAATGAATGTGGATGTTAATTAATTGATAATTAATTATAGTATTTATTACAGTTTGTAAATTAAATACATTTTGAAAATCGAAAATTAAGATATTATTAAAATAATTGAATTATAGTAGTGATATAATCGTCCAATAAATAATTATGATTTGATGTGATATTTAATATATTATAGATTAATAAGACACTTTCACTACCAAAATTTTTATCATTCAACTAATCAAGATTCTATACTAAGTTGTGTATAAAAAAAATTATTTTTCTTCAAATTCCTTTTCAATCACACATTCTTTCAAATAAAATATTTTTATACATTGACTCGTGTAGCTTTTCACCAAATAAAAATAAATTTTTTTTACTTCATGTAGTCTCTCCAAAACAAACGCTAAAACGAAAAAAAGTAAAAATGAAAAACTTTTCATTGACATTACGTTTTTGGTAATGCTATTCATACCTCCTAATCCATTACACAGTAATGCTATTTTACACTCATTGGAATGTTAATGTACTGTCACCTAAATTAATACAAAGCATTAATACTTCTTTTATTTATTATTTTAATGCACTGAACCTTTATTCAATGTTCAATGTATAAAGAATCAAACTTGATAGCCCTCTCATAATAGGAGGAGAGCCCACTTTTTTTCTTTGGAAACGGCCCCCCTCCTATTGTGAGGGGGATACAAAGGGCTTAACCCATGTATAAATATAAAAACTTTTGTTATTTATATATCGGGTTATCATTGGATTGTAAATATACTGTCACCTAAATTAATGTCGAGCATTAATACATTTTTTATTTATTATTTTAATGCATTGGACCGTTATTCACGGATCAATGTATAAACACAAAGACTTTTGTTATTTATACGTCAAGATTGACACTTCTATGTATATTTGGGATCGTGCCCATTAAAAAATTTGTGAATCCCCGATATACAAATAACAAAATCCAAAATACAGATGGATTATGACTGCCACCTAAACGTGCAAGAGATGAATAGCATTATTATGTTACACGTTTTTTTAATGTTATTCTAATCTTCTACACCTTTGATCCTCGTTTCTAACTAAACTAGCGGTATATGCTTAAACATTTGGCTTGGCTCAATTTTACTCCGCCTGTCTGAATTGAGTGGAGAACTTTTTTCACCGAGAGAAGCGATCGCGTATCGGTCAGATGGACCTGGAGAAGATAAAGGTCGATAATCCCATCGTTGAGATGGACGGTCAGTCAAAATCTTACTCGTATTTTCTTGTATGCTATTTTCCTGTCAGTCTAAATGGTTTTGCCTTGCTTCCTCCATGTCTTTCACACAAATTTAGGGTTTGCTACAGATGCCTGGTAAATTGCTTTTTCTGGGATAGAATTAGGGTGAAATGGTGATATGATCAGGCTGCGTGTTGATGTTTTTGTTGACTGCTTCCCTTTTTAGTCGGGCCTTTTGGGTGATGTTTGAAGGTAATAGTTTGGGAAGTTCGTTTATGAAGGATTAGGATGGTGTTGTAGCAACGGGTTAGGACCTGGTTTTGATGCCTGCTATGGAGGTTAATTGTGATCAGTAATTTTGGTGAAAATGGTAATCGGTTTTGTGACTCTGGTGCTTTCCTGTTTAATGCTCTGTGATGAGATACTTGTTCTAATACTACTGCTTTAAAAGCACGAGCAATACGGTCTTTCTTCAAATAATGTATTCATCTATGGAAAACATTGTCACTTCATTTATCCTTCTGTCTCCTCTATATTTCTTGGGATGTAAGACATATAGCAATACTATTACAGTGGCAAAAAAGCATTCCAACCTCAAATTGATGTGGAATAAAAATTCAAATTACTTGGTTTATTTGAAACTATCTTTTTTTAGTTGTTTTCTTTGAAACTTGCACACGAATACAAAAATCGACAATTACAGATTCTATCTGTCTATTCAGAGCGGGATAATTTTTATTCTAATGGTGAACCTTATGCAGGTGATGAAATGACTCGCGTTATCTGGAAGTCAATTAAAGAGAAGGTAGTATTCTACTCCTAAAAGTTGAGCTGTATTTTGTGTGGGCATTGCATTTGTTTTTCTCTTCGTGGGAAAAAGAATCTCTGATCCTTACTCATGATTTTTATACAATTTTACAGCTTATACTTCCATTCCTGGAGCTAGATATAAAGTATTTCGACCTTGGTCTTCCTCATCGCGAGGCCACTAATGATAAAGTTACAATTGAAAGTGCAGAAGCCACTCTTAAGTACGTGCTATAAATTTATAATTGATATTTCTGTTTTTACTTTGTAAGGTTATGTATTCTGCATGAACTTTCAGATGTACAAATCCAATATCAGTCATTGCTATTAGAACTGAGCACGAGATACTGTCAAAATTTAATCAGTATCGTATTTGAGATAGCTAACAATTTGGATTATCACTTAGGAAAGAAACAATTTTGAATGGATATAATCTGGTAGATAGAAACAAACAAAGATTCTTTTGTCTGACAAATTTTATTATGGAGATGTGTGAGTGCAAACTGAGAACTTTTTTCTATTTATTTCTTAACTTAAACTTATTAGAAGCTGGGCAAAGGAGACAGGCACAAAAGAAGCTGCCTATTCATACACCATACGACATAAATTGACTACCAGAATTAATTTTTCATTCTCTCTCTCTTTTTTTTTTCTTTTTTTTCTATTACAATATTGTTCAAATGCAAAGAAATATGATAATTAGAATTTCATGAAAATCTTAGGCTTTATCAGTTAAATTCCTATTCTTTAAATCATGCGGAGATCTATAGTTAATTAATTAATGTGATGCAAGTGATGTTCAACAAGATTGTCACAGCCGTTGTAATGTGAAATTAAGTGGATACGGTTACTGAAGCTCTGAATTTTCTGTGCGTGTTGTAATCTACAGTAGTATTCTAATACTTTGCCGCCTTGAATATTATGGTATTCATCCCAGCAAGATTTTTTCTAAACTCAGAAATCATATGGAATCTGCACAAATTAACTGTGAATATACATGAAAATATTGCTAAGATTAGCAGTCTATTATAAATGTCTCCATCACTTGCATACTATTTTGCTCAAGTGGAACTTGATAATCTTCTTTTTTACCTTTTGTTTTCGCCGGTGATGAACTCTAGGTACAATGTGGCAATTAAATGTGCAACCATTACTCCTGGTATGTATTATTGTGTTTCTTTATGCAATTAAGTTCTCATTTATGTATGTTCGTTTCCTTGGAGAAATATGCTGCAAACCAAAATATTGGTGGCAGTTATGAGCTAAACTCAATTTATAATTTCGACTCAAATACTTGAAGATGGCTAGATTATCATTTTCTCCTGACCTGTCGTCACTTTTCCTAAGCATGTGGTTGAATTGTCACATCCGAATCTCGGCTTCACTTGTTTCTGAAATTTTTTGTCACTTTGTCGTACACATTTCTCTGACATTGTAAAATTTATTTTGGTTGATCAAATAGATGAGGCACGTGTCAAAGAGTTCAGTCTGAAACATATGTGGAAGAGTCCAAATGGAACCATACGAAACATTTTAAATGGTTTGGAAAATCCTCCATATGAATTCCCCGAATCTTACTCTTGGATTTGGTTTCAATATGCACTGGAAATATGATTTTCACTTGCTGCAGGAACAGTATTTAGAGAACCAATTATATGCAAGAATGTCCCCCGGCTTGTCCCAGGTGTTTGCTATAAGTTCCTTCAATTGAAACCACTCTTAACGTCGTCTTTTCTTTCCCAGGTATAGTTAATGTGGTATATTTTCAAATTTTCCAGGTTGGACAAAACCAATATGCATTGGAAGGCATGCTTTTGGTGATCAGTATCGAGCTACTGATTTAGTCATTCAAGGAGCCGGAAAGCTTAAAATGGTGTTTGGTATACATATGATCACCATTTGCTTCAAAAACATTATTGAATTTAGACTAGCTTTGGAGAGACATGAGTTGTAGTGTCCTATTATCACTTCATTGCAATATAGAAGATCTTTGTGTGTCATCCTCTCTAGAAAATTATGTACAGTTCATCAAAGAATGACTTTCGACTTGTTTTACAGTACCAAATAGTGCTGATGGGAGCACAGAACTGGAGGTTTACAACTTTACAGGTTCTGGGGGTGTAGCTCTGTCAATGTATAACACTGATGAGGTTTGAGTCTACAAATGTCCTATGCTATACTATTGTCATCCTGATATTTTTTTGCTTAGTTGGCAATCACTCCAGTTTGAATGATTTGACCAAGTTTGATATTGAGGTGGACAGGTTCACGTATGTATCTCCATAGGAGTAACAAAGATGTCATTGAAAATTATCCTTTAAGTGCCGCCAAATCATAATTAGATACTGGATTATACGAGTTCTTGCCTCCATGTCCGTGCACAATATCTATGTATATTCTCCGTAAACACCTTGGACTTAATACAGTCTTGATGATGAACTCTGTTTAGACCAGAAAAAGAAAATTGAGAAAGGAATGTTGACTGATGATACTTGAAAGGCTAACATACTTTTGCCAATCTGTACTTTCAGAACCTCATCTAGCTTAGACATTCTCCACAGTAACTGATGGAAGAGAGAAACTAATACTATATTCGAAAGCTTTAACTCTACAAAAGGAAATGCTGATGTAGTTTCTATCAAACAGTCTATTCGTGCTTTTGCGGAGGCTTCAATGAACACTGCTTTCCAGAAACGGTGGCCACTTTATCTTAGCACAAAGAATACAATTTTAAAGAAGTACGATGGAAGGTGCGTATTTTTCAGTTTTTACAATTCTCAAACATCCACAGAGGGAGGGGGGAAATGAATTAAAGAAAAGAGAAAAAAACACATTAACCATTTACCCACCGTCCACCCATTCCACTTCAGTGGAAATGTTGGTCTTTAATTTTTTGTCTGCTTCTCATTTTCTCCTTCAACTCAAGATTTAAGGATATCTTCCAAGAAGTTTATGAAAGAGAATGGAAGTCCAAGTTTGAGTCAGCCGGGATCTGGTTAGTATTCTGCATGCTGGCTTGCTTCTCCTGGTTGAAGAATTTCTCATTAATAAGCGTTTTCACGCCGTAGGTATGAACATCGTCTTATTGATGATATGGTTGCTTATGCTCTCAAAAGTGAAGGAGGCTATGTTTGGGCATGCAAAAATTATGATGGGGATGTTCAAAGTGATTTCTTAGCCCAAGGTTTGTTCAAAGCTTCAAATTAACTGTAACTTGTAATTTGAGCAGATTTTTCGTTTTTCGTTTTTCCTATGACAATAAAATATTTACTTTTCATCAAAAGGGAGAAAGCAATATTACTCTTCAGCTGATATTTCAAATTTTTCATGAATGCAGGATTTGGATCTCTTGGTTTGATGACATCAGTACTAGTATGAGTGCTCTATCACCATATCTTCCAATTTTGTGTTCCCTTTCACGACATACCTTGTTAAACTTTGATAAAATTGCATTAGGTATGCCCAGATGGGAAGACAATTGAGGCAGAAGCAGCTCATGGCACAGTTACACGCCATTACCGGGTACATGAAAAAGGAGGTGAAACTAGCACTAACAGCATAGCGTCAATCTTTGCCTGGTCACGTGGTCTTGCACACAGGTAGCAATGTTTTAGACGTCCATCTTTTTCTGGTGCTATTACTTTTCACAATTTTATATAGTCTTCTTCTCATATATTAAAGTTAGTTAGATATAATCATACTGATGTTTGTAGGGCAAAACTGGACAACAACGCCAAACTCTTGGATTATACCAAGAAACTAGAAGCTGCCTGCATTGCAAGTGTGGAGTCTGGAAAGATGACGAAGGATCTTGCCATTCTTATCCATGGGCCTAAGTGAGTAGAATTTGCTGCTTATTTTTCTGTTATATCTGTTATTAGCAATTAGTTATATGTCTGTTTCCTGTGGTGTTTCTTGCAGGGTCACTAGGGCTCGGTATTTGAATACTGAAGAGTTCATTGACGCTGTTGCCGAGGAATTGAGAGCAAGACTGCCTAAAAAAGCGAAGCTGTAAACAAAGTCGAGCTTTGTGCATGAAAATAACGTCTGACCCATAGCACACTGGTTATTCTCACTTGATGGTCTGAAGCACCAAGTCCATAATAAGTTCCCCTGTTTTATCCTCAGTAAACTACATGCATTTCAATTCATCACTTATCGCGGATGGGGGTGGGGAACTGCAAAAATAAGTCAGGTTTAGCCTTGTTGTTAAATTGCCACATAATGGCAGCAATTGGTGTTGTAATAGGACAACATGCTGTTAAGACATGATACAAATGCAGTTTTGGCTTTGTTAAAGCAAGCCTCAAATATTACAACAATTTGTTTGTGGGGTATTTTCTTTTACTTACCATATCAATTTCAACATAAGCGTTCGATTATAGCTGCAATGTAATAATCGAGTGGGTGATATGATCATTTCTTTATTATTATATGTTATATCGAAAGTCTATTCGACGACAATGTTTGTGTCTGCTCCAGTAATCCAAATAGAAGTTGCTAGTAATTCAAATGAAGACGGGACTCAATGGAGTTATTAACTAATTTGGAGAGCAAAAACGCTAGAAGGAGGGCTTGAACCTCCGACCTTGTGGTTAACAGCCACACGCTCTAACCAACTGAGCTATTCCAGCTTGTTGAAATCCTTTGTGTTCTTTTGGGTTTTAAACATTTGAACAGTGTAAATTACCAAGAAGTGAGATTTGTATTCCCTCTGTTTGTACAAGATCTTGTCGTGTACCCCCACAAAATAGTATCATAAATAGGAATTTTATTATTTTTGTCATTACACTCCATTCAAATTCGGAGTGGCGCCTAAAAAATCCTTAAATCTCACTAAAATAAAAGGTAAAATCAAAAGAGTTGATACATCCATCCAGTAAACCCATATCTTATACTACTAGTCTAATACAATAATAAAGTCAGGAGAAGCATTTGCAAAATGGTTAATTCTACACAGTTACTAAAGAAAGTTGTTGCAGCTTCATGTTTACACCAAATAAACTTTACGAATTTCCCGTCCCATAAGTTCCGAGTTTTCCTCCGCCATATAAGAAGCCTATATAATCGAATCACAACAAGCTCGATCTCCTCCTCCTGTATGCTCTCCATGTCAATACATCCAACCCTCCTTCCAAACTTTCAGAGCCACTTCTTTGAGAACTTTCAGCTTCAGACTTGTTGTACCTTTGAGATGTCCAACCAATTGTATCTTCACTCTTCGCCTCGCTTACAAGAGAACCAGTTTCACTCTTCAATTCCACAACTTTTTTCTCACCTATGGCGGTATTAGTTCCGATATTACTGGGAAATTCATTATTCAAGACCATAGAATTCTCTCTCCTTCTTACAGGAGGCTTAGATAAGTCTACTCCATTTTCCACAGCCCTCATCCACTGCAAATCGGTGAGTGTATCGTGATGGATTACCTCTTTCCTACGTCTCTTTCCAAGAACAGTGAAATTGTCAAATCCTTTCCCCCTGCTCTCTTTCATATCAGGCACGGCATATACCCAATCTGGTACCTCATGTTCTTCCATGAGACGGGATCTGTAATTCTCCTTCTGCCTTCTTTCTTCGTCCATTTTCTCGAACAACCAAAACTCCTCATCTGTTCGTGCTGCAAGACGGTTGATTTCTCTCTCACTCGGCACGTCCGTTCCAAGTGAGCTTGTACCTCTGCGCATAATCTCTTCCAACATCTCTCTCCTGTCTTGAGCTGCATAAACAATAAGAAAGTGAGAAAATTTTCTTACAATAACCTCCTAAAAGGAAAATTGAGAAGTACATTGCAGCCGAACAATGATCATCCACATCATTGGTATACAACAATTTTATAGTCCAAAAGTCAAGTAGATATGTCAACCACATCATTCTATCTTCGGGCAAAATTACACCATTGGGACCTTGCCTATAATTATAATTGCACAATCAGTCCCTAATGACAGAAACCGTCCAAATATCTGTTTAATCGTCACGTGAACCACATGTCAAACTCCATGAAGCTACGTTTAACTTCCCAACTTGGGCTGGTGGACAGAAATTTGAAGTGGGGTTTGTTTTCATGAGGGTCAACTAACAATTTAATGAAAATTTGGACAGTTTTGTCATTGAGGACTAATGGTACAAAATGTATAGAAAGTTTGGCGACCAATTCCCCCTTTTCAAAGGTTGGGGGAGAATAGGTAAAAACCAATGGTGCAAGTTTCCCTTAAATCTTCGTGATGGAGAAGATATGCAAAATATGGGAAACCCATCTGTCCATTCTAGACCAATCTCAGTTGCAGTCAATCTAATAAACCAGATCTCATTTTCCATTCTCAATAGGAGGTAAAAAGAGAGTAGGCCAGATCTTCACAAGTGACAAACCTGTGGAAGTTGTATTGAACAATCCTGCCTGGATGACCTTGGCATCAATCCCCATTTTCTGCTTGGCTCGCTCTAAGATAACCTCTTCAATTGATCCAACACTGACCAGCACAAAAACTGCCACCTCCTTCTTCTGACCAATGCGATGTGCTCTATCCTCAGCCTGTTGGTCCATCTGAGGATTCCAGTCACTGTCAAAAATTATCACGGTATCTGCAGTCTGCAAATTCAGACCAAGTCCTCCAGCACGTGTGCTCAGAAGAAATATGAAGTAAGGAGAGTCTGGAGCATTAAATTTTTTTAGCAATTCCCCTCTGTCTTCGGTTTTTGTTGAGCCGTCCAGTCTAAGAAACTTGTAACCATGTAATTCCAGATAATATCCTAGAATGGTCATGAGCCGCGTCATTTGAGAGAAAAGGAGGACTCTATGCCCTGCTTTACGAAGCTTGGGTAGTAAGCGATCAAGAAGCTCAAACTTTCCAGATGATCTGAAAATCTCCTCTTTGAGCAGCATATTATAATCACCCAAAAATAAGTATGGGTGGTTACAACATTTCCGGAGCTGCATTGTCAGGTTCTGTAGGCTTTTGGACTTCCCAGTTCCTGCAAATTCACACCGTCAGAAATGAAATTCGCTGATAAGAAAATGGTAATAACCTCAAGAGAAGAAAGTGCCGTGTCCCAGCAAAGGTGGCACAGATTGTATAGTTCATGCTATTGCGAACTCCCCTAACCTAAAAAGGAAAGAAAAAGGTTCAAAAACAACATTTTTTCTCATCCTCCTTTTATGGGGAAGAGTGGAAGGTGGGAAAACCAAGAGGAATGACATAACAGAAAAATACAAACACATGCATTGGAAAGCAGCATAGATTGGTAAACATAAAAATTGACAAAACACTGTGTGTAGTAGATTGACATTACAGTTCATGTTATTATTGAGACGGACTACTGGAGCACCTTTGGTTCTTACAAGAAATGAAGCCAATAAATAACATGCGGCATTTTCTTGGTCCATAACAATGTAGGGCGGATTAATTAACACAAATATTCATTTTTATTTAAAATTATAACAAGCACAAGTCTACCAATACTCTTTCTGTTTTCTTGGAATACGAAACCAGACTTTCATTTTTATAATGATTATACTTGCCAATCAATTCAACTGGAGCAAAAGATGCCCCTTTGGTCAAGTATTTCAATATAGTATTGAATATATCATTTTTAACACTGTTAAGAATAATTACATTTTACACTCTGATGGACACAGGCGCCATTGTGCAATCAATGCTAGGTCTTGAAAAACACTTGTCTTATATGAGTAATATTTAATAATTATTACACTTACAGGTATTGTAAATAAATCCTGCCTCATTTATACAAACAAAACAAAAGATATTAAAATGATAACAACAATGACTGGACAGTGTGTGAAAGAGAAGTAGGGAGAAAGTAAAATGCATGCAAGACACTTAAACGATGACAGACATGATATTGCATCAAGACAGGGTTATAACAGTAAAACAATCCTGAGACAGGCCATTGCGTTAGAGATAAAATAATAACAGAGAGAGAGAGAGAGAGGAAAACTACTTACCACTAGCCAATCCAACCCTTCCCACATCTGTCACTTGCTGATAATATAGCTTCTGCCAGGCAGACATGTCACATTTAAGTATGACTTGACGTTTACTAGGAAGGTACTTCTCCACCTCATCTTTCTTCCTCCTCAATATGAATGGCCTTATGACCTGGGGTATATTAGAAAGAAAAGGAAAGGAAGAAAAACGTTCAGATCAGAAAGTCGAACAGTATAACAGACAACACACGAAAAAACCAATACCTACATGGTGCAATCGCCGAATGACTAATAGTTGTTCTTCATCTGTCAAACTGACAACACATTTGTCCGCAAAGGGGGCATTAAACCACTCCTCAAAGTTTTCAACTGAATTAAATATAGTTGGAAGGAGAAAATTAAGCAAGGACCATAATTCCTGCAAGCTATTCTGTATGGGAGTACCAGTCAACAGAAGTCTCCGCCGAATTCGATAACTGTCCAGATCAAGAATTGTTTAGAAAATCATTTCCTTTTGAAATTAATCATAATATTTGATGCTGCTATGCAATTAAAGGACATTGAATAATTGGGTCAGGGCAGATTAAATAGGTTAAATCTTTAATTAAAAAATGTCGTTAAAATAATTCAGCAAGGAAACAAGTCCACAATCTCTTTGATTAGGATTTAGGCAAACATACTCAATAGGCATAACTTGCAAAAATAAACTCCTACGATACTTGTGAGAGCATTCACCATTGGACACGAGATAACTGGAAAACAAATAGCAATAGCCATCCAAAAGATCTAACACAATCGTTGAAAGGATGAGGCTTGAGAATATGTTGCTGCAATTTCAATCAAGAGAGGGAGATGCAACATACCCAGAGACAAGAGTCCGTGCAAGAACACAGTCATAATTTTTAAGTCGATGTCCTTCGTCAACAATCAGGTAGTACCAGTGAATTTTCTTCAAGAATGCTTTGTCTCTAATAATAAGATCATAATGGGTGATCAAAACATTGAACTTTCCCTCTCCTGAATACTCTTCTCTCATTGCCTTTCTTTCATCCAGTCGCCCATCATAAAGAACTGCAGCAACACTGAAAGCAGAAAGTCTATGAGCACTAATGCATTTATACAGAAACTAGTCGCAAGGGTTGGGGGCAGAGGATGGTGGGACATGCATACCTAGGAGCCCAAGTTGAAAATTCATTCATCCAATTTGGTAGGACAGCCTTTGGGGCCACAATCAAGTGGGGTCCAGTAACACCTTTGTTTTCGATGAGATAAGCAATCAGAGATATTGTCTGAATTGTCTTCCCCAACCCCATTTCATCAGCTAAAATTCCATTTAAATTATTATTGAACAAAGACAACATCCATTGAAGCCCCTCCAACTGATATGGTCTTAACTCACCACCTTGAAGCATAGCTGGTTGCTCAGTC
>CAIGRB010151035.1:33658-56838 GCA_903798255.1 Fraxinus quadrangulata
AACCATTATTATTATTGTATCAATTGTGAGGCTTTATTGCTTTCAAACCCTTCTTTCTTCATTGAACATTCTTGAACTTATCAAGAATCGATTTCTTGTGATGTTCAAACTTTCGAGTTAGATTCATAAGTCGTGTAATCAAGAGGTCAACATATTGTCGGGGATTGTATTGATTGCTTGGTTCATTAATTTTGGATCGAGTCCAAAACCTCGATTTATTGGCTTTCTTAAGTTGGTTCTAATCTCGTTGTGGGTTGCGTAGCTACTATTGCTACGTGGTTCTCATCACAAAATGTGGTTTAACCTCTTAAAAAATAAAAACTCATTCAAATAACATGACATTTATTTGGAGTAATAGGCTTAACCACTAATGACCAGAAGCCATGCACTATTAAACAAAACAAGAGGAACAACCATTGGGATAACATTTTTTAGCTTCCAATATTTTCTGTACTTTCGTGCAATATCTGCTTCAATATTACATTTATTTACCCCACGGGAAGATGTTAGTTTAAAGAAAATGATTGGAAAATAAATAGTAGAAAGTAAGGCAGCATACCTGGACACCGTCACTTCTTTGTTTCCGACGTTTTTGGGCAGCCTGTACTTGCAATTGGAGTTCCCGTGCAGCATTAAGTAAGTCAGCAAAGAATTTCCTTTTACTGGTTTCTACACGGTTCCTCTCTTCTTCCTCTAATCTTGACAACCTCTGCAGCAGATATATTGTAAGATATTTGCAGTTCAATTAATATTGTTTCCCCAGGCAGTTAAATACATGTCATTTCTCAGCTATGAGGCTAGAAGGAGAGTTTCAGGATTCATTCATATCTGCCAATCAATGAACAGTCACGGGCAGATAACCTACTCACCTCAGCGTCTCGTTTTTTCTTCAGGGCGTCATCAGCTTCCATAGCGAAAGCATCTCCAATACCATATAAAGGACGGCGCAATCGCATCATGCCCCAATCAAACAACTGCTTATCAGGATTTGCGCAATGCAGACGAAGCCAATATTCAGAAATCACTTTAGACCGCACTTTGCTCTGCAGCTCAGCTAACTGATAGGAAAAAGAATTCAAGAGTCAAAGATGATAAACCGCGATATAAACCACAAATATCTGACATATAGGTGAAGAGAGCAGCATTAAAAAGGTGCTTCTGCGTGTTAACATTTCATGGAACAGGAAATGATACAATCCTTTTTGACAATTTTTGATGGATTAAATGAGATGCAGTCACCCTGCAAACAGATTTTCCCCTTCAACTTGTATGCATGCAGGAACCAATTGGCAATGAAAAATCGGTGATTCATTAGTTTCACAGCATCTGGTTTTCTATTACACATCCGAGTTGCAAATTTATCGAAAAAAAATCATAAGCTTGATAATATTTTGGACCAAAAAGAACAACTGCAAACATCTACTTTACTCGAAAAACATAACTATGTTTTAAATGGAATTCTACTCGCACAACTTTGCTTATGGCGGACACATTTTCAGGACAGCAATTAACCCCTGTTTGACCCCCATTTTTTCAAAATTCATTTTCAACCATACATTCCTCCATAAAATAATTTTACACATAAAAAAATAAAAATAAAAATCTTATTTTTTAATTACACATTTTCCAAAAAATCCCTATTTCAAAACATGTTTTCCCTAAAAAATGGGTCTCAAACAGGGGCTTATTGTCACAAAATACTTCCAACTACTCCATTTCATTTAAATTTAATGATTATGGTGGACCTAGTTACAATTAATATAACTTCATGCACAATAAATAACAAAACTCTACCTTAAGCCCGTAGAGTTCAAGCAAGCACCTAGACTGGAGGTCCTCACCTCTGCTTGTTGGCAATCCTGTTCCAAAATGAAAGCACAAAAAATCATTCACAAAGAAGTATGGGATAACTCCAAAAATAAGTTAAAAGAGATACATCTAAACAGTTATTAGGCACATCCTTGAAACATTAGATAGGTTGTAGAAGTATGCTAGTTTAGGATAATTATCTATTGCAGAAGAACAGCATATAGAGATTGAATAGGATACGTGCATATAAATAACTGTAATCATGCTTGCATCCCTACCCAAGTTTCACGGGGTGTCTTTCTTCTTAGCACAGAAAGGGGCACCGTGCGCCAGTAGTCTACTCCGCTAGACTACCTTCCGCCTTTTCTCAGTTGTTTCGGGACGAAACAAAATTTAATTACAAATTATAGAAAACTTGCACATTAAATTGAGATCCATTGAAATGAAATTGATCATTGATTACTGAAAGCAAGAAATTACAATTGACGAAATCAAGAAATTACAAATGGCTAGTGAAGGGGGCGAACACTAGAAAGTTTGAAAAATTGTTTGAAAGACTAATACCCCATATAATAGATTCGGAACAAAAACCCAACTGCTGGGAGTAGACGTTTAAATGCCGAAGAATCATACTAAACTTTTCCTATTTTCTAGCTATTTTATAATTGAAGTAAACTATTATACGGAATGAAAATTAAAACTCAAAATAGACTAATAATTACAATGTGCGGCTGAAGTTGGGGCAAACTGCGGCTGCGATAGGGTCACGGGGCTTAAGTGAAGCTGCGGTCCGTGACACCAAATCAGGACCCCAAGATACCCACCATCAGCTACAGGATGTACAACAAAGCGGCTGAAGTTGGGGCAAACTGCTGCTGCGATAGGGTCACGGGGCTTAAGTGAAGCTGCGGTCCGTGACACCAAATCAGGACCCCAAGATACCCACCATCAGCTACAGGATGTACAACAACAAACATATTACCACTTCAAATGTGTCTTTCGATAAAAAAATACGATAATACCATTTGAGTGACTCGTTTTTCAACCATTCAGGACAGTTTGAAGGTATAAACAGAAAACAAGATAGATTTTCAAGTCATTGTTCGATATAAGGCCTAGCTTGTTGTCGTTGTTGTACTCCTAAAAACCAGAACCGTATTGGGAGTTCATTTTCCAACCATCCTGGTTTTCAACACAAAAATAGGGAAAGGATAGAGTAAATCAAGTGATTATCGTTAAAATAATGATGATCAAATGATTTTATAAAATGTGAAGAGAAGTTTGAAATGGTATTGTCATTGAAAGGTAAAACTCTTCTTGTTCAAAGTAGCTGAGGATATCTTTTTCAGGAAAAGAAGGGAATAAGAAACAAAAAAGAATGAAGTAATGAGGGTTTGGATATACACAATTATATCAGGCGATTTAAGTCAAAATAAACTGCATATTAAGATAAATTTACCACCAAAAAATGGAAAAATATCCATAGCAAGCAAAAGGCCTTTGAAAAGCTGAAGGAGAGTAAGAATACATGCAAGGTGGTAGTTAATAACAAAGAGAAATTGAGCAAAACAAAGTATAAGGTCAACTGACATTGCTCGGATGAGTGCTTTCAGGAAATTTTTCCACAATGTGCAATAGAAGATAGAGGGGGCCCAGACTTCAATATCATGAGAAACAGCACCACCACACAAATTGGGCATAAGTCATGCAGCAGAAATAATTTATTTGCAAAACAATGTCTAGAATAGAATTACTCATGAAAATAGCTACCTTCAAGTTCGCCTAACCGGTGCTGGATTTGGCTTTGAAAGCGGTTTTCCTTTAACTCATTTAATCTAGAACCAGACATGCAAGATTGTTGCTTTAACACGGCATCCTCGAAGTCCAACATTAAATCATTGTAACTTGAACCACCAGAACCATCCTGTATCACGACATTGTTACAAATCCAATTTTGATATGAAGCAAAAGTGGCACTCCAATAAGGAAAAGAAAAATAGAGTTTAGAATTATATTACCAAATTAGTTTCTGCATCGTAAATAATTATAGACTATAAAGTCGTGTAGAGATACTACTTAGAAGGATTGGAAAGAAAAGTTTCATTTACATATGGCTATGGGTCAAGACGGTTATTTTACTTACATCTCCCTCTCTCATATGATATACACAATCAATTCTCGATATGGATAAATACTTGTAAAACTTATTCCTGAACTCTGAATTATTCTTTGGTCAAAATTTGTCCAAACAAAACAATTACAAACAACAAATTGAGCATTATGACCAATAATTGGGATCGGGTACATGAATTCTTTTGTTTGTTTCATTCCTTCTGTGCCACTACTATATACTTAGCAACTACAACAGGCCACGTTAGCTGAAGTCTCCAAAGAAAGTCGGTTCTGAGTATACAAGGTAGAATTTTCAACAGCTACTCAGTGGTCTATCCTTTTAAGAATCGGCCCTACCCAACCACTATTTGATAGATACAGCCAGATATCAATGTCGGAGAATGTCGAGTTATTAAATACGGCCGTTTATGACAAATCAAGTTCAATCAATAACCAATGTACACGTGGTACATCCTGATATTTTTGCACGTGTAGCACCAAGAAAGTCTCACAAAAATGAATTGAAAACCAACCACAAAACAAATTTGAATATAAAAAGAAACAAAATCTAGAAAAGTTGAACTTTCAATTTGTCCCAATCCCACTTTTCTCTTCGCCACTGTAATTAACTTAAAAGAATATTTGTTCTTTTTTTCTTTAACAGAAATCAATCTCATTGGTCAAGTTTCTTAAAATGAGGAACTTAGTCAATGTTTTTACTCCTATATGCTGCTCATACCATTTCGTTCCCAAGCAGAATATCCACATCTCAATCATCCATAGCATTAATGTATATAACTGAGAAATATCTCACACTCCCAAAGCATTAGATCAAAACAAATACATCGAAAATCATTCAAAAGAATAAATTAGATATACTCCTAAACCCATGATAATCCAAAATCAGAAAGAAACAAAGATTCCAAAACACTTTATTCCCAACAAATTGCTTCAATCACTAAACCTAATTACCAAACGCAGAACTTTAGAAAGAAAGAAGCAGCTCAAAGCTAAAATCTTTTACTCTCTCGAAATATATAATTAGAACCAAATAGACTCGATTACAAAACCAAACTGCCAAATTCAAGACACGCACACAAAAATAAAAAATATAAAAAGGATCAAGAAAGAACAAGAAAATTAAAGCTGAAACCTTGATTTCTCTATAATTAGTTCACAAGAAAATAAAATCAAGCAAACTAAAAATACTTCTAAACCTACTAACAACATAAAATAAAATAAAACTAATCACCATTCTCCGTCGAGTAGTAATCTTATCCATCCGGAGACCTTCCTCAACTCCAACCTCAGCACTTTTGATGACGTCATCGACTGAAACACCATCACCGCCTCCATCGTCGGCGGCACAAAGGTAAATAGAGGAAACGGCGTCGTAGACATGTTGGGGCAAGGGCAAATTCCGGGAGAGAAAATTGAGGGCACAGATCAAGGTTTTGGTGCTATCCAAATTGGAGTCTGAGTGCGGGTCGGGTTCTTCCCGGTCGAGCCCATTTTGCTGGGAGAGAGAATGAGCGGAGGAGGTGTGGGGCTCTGCTACCTGGGCTACCATGGCGGGAAGAAGAAGAAGAAGAAGAACAGAGCACTAAAACGGCGCCGTAAACTTAAATTATAAGCAGATTTAACAGATTATTTGTAAAAATCTTATAATTTTAGCTTAAAATAAGTAATTATTTTGCGATGTTTCGATTAGAAGTTGCTTTCGGGTTTGGGGGCAGGCAGGGCTAGAGGAGTCGGGTTGTGATTTCGTGGACTCAACTCAACCGGGTTTATATGTACGGCGTTTTTTTGGAAATTACGAGAAGGTCCTTGCGTATGGCTTTCAATGACTAATTTACCCCTAGTTTTATATGGTATTGAGAAAATTGTCCTAGAAGGACCATGTGTTTTGTGACATTCCAAAAAAGTTCCAAAGTCCTCTTTTCTTTTCTTTTTCGGATTTTGGTGTTAAATATTCCCATTACTGCTATATATAAAAATATTAAGAATTTTAGGGATAATAAACTTAATTAAGCTATTGAAAGTGAAAAAAATAGTTGCGAAATTACTGTGTAATTACTTCGTAATGTGGGTAAGGATGACCGTTAGACACACGATAATATAAATAATTTTAAATAATTATGATCAATGAAATTTCTTCTATGGATGACAATTTTACACTCTTGACTCGCCAAACATTGTCAAGCCCCTAAATTCAACAGGGAACGGGAATATATATTATTCCGTTCCGCTTCTTTTTATTTTTTATATTTGATTACACTTTTATCTTTTCGATTTAAACCGCAGTTAAGTAAATAAGCAGGAATTTCTTAATCGCTATCCTGATTCAATAAAATCTCCGCCAATACGAATACTATTTTCACCAAGCGGAGCAATAAGGGCAACATATTACAACTTTTTGAAATCACATTTTACATCTTGGAACGATCTTTGATGTGCCACTGTATGTATAATATTACTTTTTGGAGCTTGAGCATTATAATGCACAAAGATATTTCAATTTTATTCACAACAACATTTATTTAAGTGATATTCCAAGTATACCTACACTTCTATCTTTTTGCCGTAATATTTTTTTTTGTTAACTCACCACATTTAGTTGCATGCAGCGTTCATCTCCTATATGTCCCATTTCATTTCCCTTGCTTGCCTCTTCCATAGGGTTGACTCAACTTAGCTCGGCTCACTCACCCATGGTCTCGGCTCAACCAAATAGGTGAGCCATGCATGAGCCGCTCGTGGCCGATTTTGGGTCGGCTTTTTTTTTGTTTATGCTGTCAGAAAATTTGTGAAAAATTAAACCAATAAAATCATTGATTAGATTATTTGAACTATCAAGAAATTGGTTAAGATCCTCATTGTTTTATATTTATTATAATCTATTCAAAATAGAATAATGTAATGTAGAACACAATTTTAAGTGACATCAATGACAGAACACTTTAAATGTTAATTATTGACCCATTTAAAGTTTACTCTCAATTTATGACACTTGCCCCCACACACACTATTAACAACATATGTACTAAGAAGTGGGAAAAAATAATTGAAACATGACAATTGCGGAACCATTACAAAGTTATAAGGCTAGATAATCATATGTTGGAAGAATGTAGAGAGAAAAAAGTAGGGTTCGACAAAACTTTCAAATTGAACCGAACCGAACCAAACCAATCGAATCGGACCCAAATCAAGCTGACACAAAATGAGAGGTTTTTTTAAAAAATTAAATTTCCAAAAGGGTATTTGAATCGACAATCGACGAGTTCGATTCGATTCTCGATTCTAGACCAAGAATTGAATATCCCTAAATGTTTCAACGAGCCGAAACTCGAAACTCGGACTCGACTCGAGTAAAAATAGTTCGGACATTTTTTTGGCCCAGCCAAGCAGAGCAAAAACTCGGCAAAAAAATTGAGACTCGACCCAAATTTTCGACGCAGGCCGAGCCGGGCCCAAATTTAGCCGACTCGTTCTTTTTTTTTTTTTTTGTTTTAGACGGGTAGCTATATATATTTTTTTTAAAATTGTTTTTTTAATGCTGCATGCGCCTGCGTTATATTCGTTTTTAATATTTTTTTTAATGAAACTCGACTCGGCTCATCCGAACCGAAAATGTCTAGCCACAAGGGTTGGCTCGGGCTCGAGCCGATGCCCCAAAAATAGGACTTGGTCTAAGCCACAAGGCGGCGAGCCACTTTGACATGTCTAAATATTCATAACTTTTTTTTTTAATCTTAAATAAGTCATATTATTTTATTTTTTTTTCTAAATATATTTGCTAGTTAATTAATTTAGCTCAAACTTAAAATATGATTTTCATATTTCTAATTTCCAGCTCAAGTCTAATTAATCAAATCGATCTAAAATTTCCCAAAATCTCTTAGTCTATCGTAGTGCCATTTTTGTCTAGAGAAATCAAATTATGAGCTCGCTATCTTCATCTTCATATAATTTTAACTGCCAAATCTACGAGAACTTAACAAAGAAAAGCACAAAAGATATCACAGGTTTAGACTACATTATTTTGTAATACCTAAAATTGAACATATCGTTAGTTGAATTAATATAGCATTATTGTAAATATAAAAAAAATTAAAAGTAATTAGCATACAACGTCCCCACCTTTCATTATTATTGTGGAAAACGTCCTTACATTTCATTTTTTAACATTTTCACCCTTATTTTTACATTTTATTGCGTAAAATGTCATTTTCATTCATTTTCACAATTAAAAATTATAAAATGACCAAAATACCATTTTCTTTAAATAAAACAAAATGAAAAAAGAAAAATTAATTGCAATCATAGTCCCTTTTTTTTGAAAGCGCAAATGAGTCCCAAATAAATTATTAAAAGGGTAATTACTGCATAAGTCCTTATCTTTCATTTTTATTGCTTAAAACATCCATATCTTTCATTTTTTTTGACATTTTCACCATTAATTACACATTTGATTGTGCAAACCATCATTTTTATCTATTTTCTTAATAAAAAATCTGTGAACTAATGAATACCATCATATTTAAATAAAAAATATTTTTTTTAATTTCTAATTATTTAATAATTTATTTGGGGCTCGTTGTACTTTTTAATTTTATTTTAATTTTTCAAAATTTTAAATAAATTTAATTGGGATGCACTTTTTATAATTAATTTTTTTAATAATATATTGGGGACTTGTTTGCACTTTAAAAAAGTTGGAACTATGATTGCAATTAATTCTTTAACTTTTTTACTTAAACGAGATGGTATATTCATCATTTACTGTTTTTATTAAGAAATTGGATGAAAATGAATAGAAATAATGGTTTGCGCAAATGTCAAAAATAAAAATAAAATGTAGGGATTTTTTTGCAATAATAGTGAAAGGTAGTGACATTGTGTGCTAATTACGATTTTAATAATTTATTTAGAACTCATTTGCTATTTTCAAAAAAGTTGGAACTATGCTTACAATTAGTTTTTTCTTTTTCCTTTTGTTTTATTTAAAGGGAAGGGCATTTTTCGTCATTTCATAATTTTTAATTGAAAAAATGAATAAAAATGACATTTTGAGCAATGAAATGTGTAAATAAGAGTGAAAATGTCAAAAAATAAAAAGTATCGACGTTTTTCACAATAATAGTGAAATGTTAGGACGTTATATGCTAATTATCCAAAAATTAATTATTGTACGAAACCCCAGAACCCAATGGAATCAAACCAAACCGAACCCGAACGATTCCATAATTAAATTTGAACCCGACGATTACATTTACTAAATGCCCGAAAATTCATGTTCGATTCGGCTCTCCTTAAAATCGAATCGAATCGGACAATGTCCAGCACTAGAAAAAAGTACAAAAGTATGAAAAAATGGTATGTGAAAAATCTCTACTTATGTACGAATAAACCGCTAAAGAAAAAGAAATGTAAATTTTGAAATTTCGATTCAATTTTTTAAACCAGCAGGTGCAACAAATCATGGCTGCTTGGGCTCATAAGCTCACCTAACGAGCCAGCAAGTGGATCGCATGAAAAAATCACCTTTCTCGTAACATTTTCACACTTTTTAATCAAGCGTCTCTAAAAAATCACTTTTCAAAATAATCTCCAACGGGACAAGATTATTCTAAAAATTTGTCTTGTAATTTTGGTAAAAGGTGCCATGAGTTCAGATTGAGTTCAATTGTCTATTGGCACGATGCAAACGAGCCATTTAGTGCTCTCTACAATCTACAAATGTACTAGGAAGAGAGAGATTTAAGCTGCCAAACTAAGCCCTTGTTTGAGCCCCATTTTTTCATCAAAATGCATTTTTCAACAGTTATTTGACATCATTTCAACCACATATTTTTCAAAAAAATAACATTACACGCAAATCCAAAATTTTTTTTTATTATTTAACCACACATTTTCTATCATATCAACTCCTAAATGACATATAATGAAATGGTAAAAGAAACTAATATCTGCTAGATGTGTGGCGAGAAACAGAAGACAAGAACACGAGGTACAATTTGAGCAGACAAACACAAGCACAAAATGCAGAGAAAGAGAATGTGATACATTCGTTTATTCAAATTTAGCCATCAAGTTTACACATGAAACAAAACTCTGAATCCTTTCTTTATCGTATTTTATATTCTGCAAAAAGATACATAATTTAATAATACATATAGTGAATCATCATGCGAACCTTACATATATATAGCCAAATCGGAGGATTGCATGAGGCAATATTTTCAGCAAACCAACACTATGCACAACTCTAACAAGAAAATATTATTATATTATTATCAGAAAAAACCTCACTGATACAGTCTCTCAAAAGGCATGGCAATCCTTAATGTAAATCTTCATTTGTAGGCGCAAGCCAATCCTCTATTTCAAATATCGTTGCCTCAACGTATACAAATATCAAAACTTCCTGTAAATTGTTGTGCTTGAGAAAGGTAATATATTTTTTAGACAGCAAAAGGAGACATCATGTTTGGCTAAGCTTGAAAATACAGAAGAGTTACTTTTAAGCTTCACCAAACACGTTACAATTGTTAAGCCACGAGAAACTTACATTTAATCTCATGGAGATGCAAACCTTAATCGTTCCTTGTGTCGATTCACAATTCGGTCTTTTAATGATGATGTTTTTGCTACGCCTGCCTGCCTCATAAGTTCTGCAATATGAAAATGGATCAGAAGTCCTGAGCAGGCACTTAAAAAGTGCACCCTGTGACAACATCTATCCTTCAATCAATCAACCACTGTTCATACGTAGAATTATTTTCTCATTAACACTGGAATATTTTAGCAATAAAATCAGAAAAGTAAACCTCGTTTATAGAAGAAGTTGAGGCGCTGTACGACGATATAAGAGCTCCCAAAGCAGGATTTCCAGCCCAAGCATAGAGAATCACCATTTAAAAATTGATGCATATGGAACCATGAATTGTTTTTAGTAGTTTTAAGGTTTTATTATTGTATGGTAATTTTAGATTTTTCCTTTGATTATACTGTAGTTTTTCAATTATTGCCTTGGATCGCTATTTTTTTTATAGTAGTTAAAGATTTCCTTATTCTATTTCATTGTATAAATAATACCACCCCTGTGATTTAATATATACAAAATCGAGTGTTCTCAATTATACATCCAAATTCTTGGTATCCTGCAGAATCACATAAAAAATTCTAATCATGTGCTTGTTTATGATTTCATTGTTCTCCCCGTACTTGTTTATGATTTCGTTGTTCTCACGCTTCCGTACTTGTTACTCTACCTAAAAAATTCTAATCACGTGCACATAGAACTTGCCTCGTTTCCTCTCAAGCTCTTCAACAAGCTCTTCTTTCCACTTCTTTTCTCTCTCGGAGAAGCTAGCGCTACAAGAAAAAATACACAATGTCAAGTTACAGAAGAAATGAAATTTTAACTACAAATATATGTTTTAAAGCAAGCATGGGTAGTTTTCCCAGACCGTGGAGTAAGAGGATCGCGTTGAGAATCAAGTTCTTTGTCCGGAGAAGCTCGATAATTTATATCTCCAATGTTTGATACACGCCTGGAACAACTACTGGGGCTCGGGCTATTCTCAACATCAAGAGCAGTAGAAAATCTTCTGCTAACCATTCTACTTGGTGACCTGCTTTTCGGAGGCAAGTTGCTATTACTGGAAACATTTTCCTTCCCAACAGGACTTAGAGGACCGGCAACATTCAAGGAATTATAGAATTCTTCATATAGAGGTGTTTGCAGCTTCTTGAGCTCTAGAGCCTACAAGATTTAACATATCATGTGTAAGATCTCATTTACACTACATTCCTCAAATTAGTAGATGCATCAGAGAACTTGTCAGCTGTCTCTAGCTAACTACGGAAAAAAATCCGTTCATATAAAATTAGTACCTTTTCATCAAGAAATTCCCTAATCCTTGACTCGGTTGCTTCATCTTCATCTTCAGATGCTGGTCCTCTTGGAAATGTGAAGCCACAATCCATATCACCAGAAACATGGGATCTATTTCCAGTCTCGATAATTTGACTGGAAAGCAACTCATTTCCACTTCTCTTCAGCTCTGGACTTTCATCAAACTTACACGGCCAATGATCACTAGGTTCACACATAGGGTTAAAGCTCTGCATGCAGAAATAATACACAATCTTCATTAGCTTCAAAGGCAGGAAACGTCATAATATGTGGTATAGAGAGACATTGGGAACCATATCCAGACAACTTGCTACCTGATTATAATCACGAGAGAGTAGAGTTGGTGTGGATTTAGCTGGTGTACCAAAAACTAGATCATCACTGTCATCTATTAGACACATATCGTCATCCGAGTTCACAGGCTGCCAAATGGACTGACTTTCTAATAGCTGGTTAGGATACACAGTCGAGCATCTCACACCATCCACATCATTTACATCCTTCAGACCATTGTAGGTCATCTTTGTCTCCACATTCATTCTGAAACATGAAAAGAAACCCCAGGAATCAAAATTGAATTCCACTGACATCTATAAGAAATCCAAACCCTTCGCAAGAAAAATGCTCACGACTTCTCAAGGTCAACTCCAAGTGCTGCCATTCGCTTTCCGGAGCTGCCCTGCTGATCCAGATGAGTTGATATTACCAAAAAAATAGTGTCAATAAAGCTATAAAACATAAACCAAGAAACAAACATCTGCTTACCACAGGTGAAGGGCGACATAGAAGACGAGACTCCTGACGTTCACCAGTAACAAATGGATGCTGCAGATGACAATCAAAGAGAAAAAATGCAGTTAATAGAAACTCCATGGCATTATGTTTCAGGTATTGCAACACCAAGAACTATTGCACCACAGCATAAAGTGCAAAGATGTCTCCCTATTCGAGTCATTTGTGTAGTGGTCACTGTTAGAAAGTAAACCTACAGATCAACATTACCTTTAATAAATCTGATGCAGTAGGCCTCAGGTCTGGTTCCCTGTGACAATTAAGTGAAGAGTGAAGAAAAATGAGGGAAGAAATGCATGCAGAAGGACTCAAGAGTCACTTGAATCCTTCAAGCACACAATGACTACAACAAAAAATCCCATTAAAGCATTTCAAAAGGATAAAATGCTAAATAGGAAGAAAAACAAGAAAATATAAATCAAGAACATACTTCTGTAAACATTTCAGTAAGAAGTCCTGTGCCTCTGCAGAAAGATGCTCAGGTATCGGTGGATGAGATTTGGTTGTCCCTATGTAAAAGAGAGCAGCAACCTAAAAATGACACACAACTGTTAGAGCATAAAGTAACTGACAACATATGACTTAACCAAACATTAGGAACAGTACACTACTAAATTAAAAAATAACTAGTATACCTCCTGATACTGCTGGCTCCATGGAGCTTTTCCAGTAGCCATCTCGATGACAGTGCATCCAACACTCCATATATCAGCAGAACTGAAAATTTAAGTCAAAAATTTAAATGCAGGCTGGGATAAGTGCTAAGTTGAAATATTATGAAAAGAAATTGAAGAATGTGATTCTACAGATCAAAAAAAAAAAAAAGTACTTACGTAGTCTACCACCTACCACATAGGATAGGAACAACATTCCCTAGCTATAACTAGGTCTAGTTTTCATGAGATTTTTACTTAAAACAAGTTTCTTGGCTAAAACAGTCAGTATATTCCTCAAAATCATATTATTTATCACTGTCAAATTACTTTTCCCCATAATCAATCCATCTAATTGAAATAATTTTCCCGTCCTCTTAATCTCCAAGTAGCTAATAGTTTTCTCATTTATAAAGAATGGCTTTCAACTCATTTATTTCCTTGAAATAATTAGTGAATGGTGATGTTTCATGTTATGATGGAAAGGCAAGAGAACCATGAAATAGTTTTATCAAATCTTATACCAGAAAATAGAAAGAAGAAAAAGGAAGTTAAAAACATTACCTAAGTTCACCTAGAACATATTTTATCAAGATGGGCACACTTGATGAAACCATGCAAGTACGAAATAATAACCAAAATAGCCACCGACATATATGATTGATGTGACAAGATGAGATTTACTCAAGGATACGAAATTAAACTACTTCAAGTAGATATATAAATACCATTATATCTCATAGATGTGACCTTTAATATGACAAGATGAGATTTACTTGGCCCCCGTTTGACATCCATTTTAATGAGCTTTTTTTGGGAAAAATTAGTTTTGGAACAGTGATTTTTTGGATAATGTATAGTTAAAAAGTAAGAAATTTTTTTAGATTTACGTGCAAAATATTTTATTGTAAAAATGTGTGGTTAAAAATGAGTTTGAGAGTAAAAAAAAGAGTTTTGATTTAATGGATGTCAAACAAGGGCTTAAGCATGCGAAAGTAAATTAGTTCAAGTCTCTGGTATAAGACCACAATCATCATTCATATCCACAGCATATAATTAGAAAAGGAAAAAGAAAATGAATAGATAAATGGAGGCAAAAAAATTTATTATTTTTTAAGCCATCTTAACTTGTGCTACTAGTGTGAATATTTCAGTATCATCATGGCATTACAAAATAGCATACTACAGCTGTGCTACTAGTGTGAATATTTCAGTATCATCAATAAAGATATGTGTCTCTACTCACTAGCTATGACCACTCTGGACAATAACTTCAGGAGCCATCCAATATGGAGTACCCTTCATGGATTTGGCGCCGGTTACAGTAGCCTGCAAAACCGTTCAGATCCTAGTTATGATAAATTGTTCAGCCAAAGGGAAAACTCAAAGTGGAAGACAAAAGCATACCAGTGCTTCAACTTTCTTTGATGCACCAAAGTCAGCAAGCTTAATGCACCCCTTATTATCCACAAGAATGTTCGCTCCCTAATAAGAATGCATACTACCACATTCAAAGACTTGTCAAGCATGTAATGCATCTTTAAAACAAACATTTTGAATAAAGAGGAAGTACCTTAATGTCCCGGTGCATGATTTTATATTTGTGCAGGTATTCAAGTCCCAACAAGAGTTGTTTTGTATACATTCTAATGACCTGGATTGAAAGGAAAAAATCAAAAGAAGGTTATTAACGTATGGTTTGAGAACAGATGATGTGGGATTGAAACCAGCAGCTCTGCATACATTTATGTAACCAACTTGCAGGACAGAATGGCTCAAGAATTTCAGTGTAATAACAACTAACAAGCCAATCCATAAAACTTATAAGCACGTAATTATTTCCCAACTAGGACAAATGTGGTATGATGATATCCTAAGATCCGAGGTGGACATTTATAAATTTTTGTTGGTTCTTGGATTTAATCAACAAAAGAAAATTATTTTTCCTTTGAAGATTAAACCCAAATGATTAATAGATATTATATCACCTTGAGGTCATTGTATTTTCATTTTAAATCCTCTCAAATAAGGGAAAGATAGTAACCTTGAAGGAGCTTTAAATGGCCTTCCAACTTTTTAGCCAAAGCTTCCTCCCTTAGATCTTCTTCCTTGTTCTCCACCTTTAGGTGCCTCCCTTTTTGGGAAATGAGAGAATGTGACTTACCCTAATATTTAGAAAATGTGCCCATAAAAGGCATATATATGATGCTCAATTAGGGTTTTATAATTGCACAATTTCCCTTGAACTTTATTGTAGTAGGTTAATTAACTCTCACACCTATATTAGAGTCAAGAGAGGGACCTAATTGGACACAAGACCCAAGCTCCAATAAATGTTTCCAGTTGGGTCAACTTTTGACCAATTAAGATACATCTATTAATCCCAACTTATTCTACGAAAAAGTCCAAATTGCACTCTCGAGTCCAGTGATAATTATGGAAGCAAATTATGATCGATAACAATATCCTCCGATCATCATTCCACAAGTAAACACCCGTTTGACAGTCAATATATTGAAACCGGCAAAATGACTGTTTTGCCTTTTTAACATGTATTGCCCTCTAAGTTTCAAATCCGTTGTGAACTAATCACAACATAGAGTCCAACGATCCCATCGTCAGACTACTGAGCTCAGGTTCAAATGCCTCGAAGTGACGATCGTCTCATCGTGATGATTAACGAATTCCATTATTGCAAGTATATAATATCTAATTGTTTCATCCCGATTTTCAAAGCACCGAGATCAATCTTCTAGTTAAGACTTCACTCATTGGAACCTCAAAGAACTTGAAATAGCAATCAAAGGTACATTACTCTCTCATGATTTAGATGACTCGTTCGATAATCTAGTATAGTCTCATTCCTAGTAGTCACAAACGAGTTATTAGAGCTCAATTAGCGCCAAATTGTATTGATGTTAGTTAGCAAGTAGTTAGTTATAATACAGATGGTAGTTAGGTAGTTAGTTGAAGTAGTTAGCTCAATTTCCATTTTCCATTTCATCTATTTATACAGTTCGTTGTAATAGATACAAACACTTGAATTGAATAAGAAATTAGTTCTTCATTTTCTATTCCTTCTTCAATATGGTATCAGAGCTACTGCTCCACTATCGCTATAGTCTCTAGATCAGATTTATTCTGATTAATCCATACATTTTATTCTAGTTTCACAGCCCTTATCAGGAGACAACTACGCCTCCTGGAGTAGAGCTATGATGATAGCTTTATCAGTGAAGAATAAATTGGGATTTGTTGATGGACCCATTCTGAAGCCCAAGAGTTCTGATGATCTATATAATTCATGGATCCACAATATCAATATGGTAATATCCTGGATTATTAACTCTGTATCTAAAGAAATTTCTGCAAGTGTGATATATTCGGAGTTTGAACATGAGATTTGGATAGATCTCAAGGAACGTCACCAGCTATAAAATCGGTCCACTCATTGTCCAGTTAAGACGCAAGTTGATGAATCTTACACAAGGACAATTATCGATGAGTGCTTATTTCACAAAATTGAAGACTATCTCGGAAGAGCTTAGCAATTACAGGCCTATATGTTCATGTAGAAAATGTATATGTGGAGGTAGCAAGAAACTTGATGAACATTACCAAATGGAATATATTATGTCAATCTTAATGGGTTTGCACGACTCATTTGCTCAAATCAGAGGTCAGCTACTATTAATGGATCACCTTCCTCCTATCAACGAAGTATTTGCACTGGTTGCCTCGGAAGAGCACCAAAGGAAGGTGACTTTAAACATTGATGCATCTGGAGTTGCTGGATCAATGTCATTTTATGTCAAGAACAAGGTTAGGAAACCGGCTACAGGATACTCATAGAACAAATATCCAACAAATAGGGAAATACATACTGTGGATATAGTGGTCATGCAGTGGATAAATGTTATAAGTTACATGGTTTTCTCCCAGTTATAAGCCTAGACGAAAGCCTGGAATTAGCAATCAAGCAGGCTCAAGCACCCAAGCAAATTGTACAGTTACCAATCTAGTTTCTGAATTTGTTCCTTATCAGACATCAAGCAAGGTTGGGGATTTTATGCAGACTTTGAATCCTGCGCAATATCAGGATTTGATGAGTATGCTGAACACTTATCTAACAACTGCAAAATTTGATACAAAAGTGGATACAAAATCTGGGCATGTCTCAGGTACTTGTTTTTCTACCATATCTATTAATCCAATACTCAATTCATTTAGATATTGGGTAGTGGATTCAGGTAGACAGGTACTACAAGTCATATTCGTTCTGATCAATCAGTCTTTCACACGATGAGGCTTGTACATAATGCATTTGTTACATTATCAAATCATGTGAAAATCCCTGTGACGTCTATTGGAAATGTGAAGCTATCTCCTGACTTGTTACTTGAAGATGTGTTATATGTACCTCAGTTCAAGTTCAACTTAATATCAATCAGCTGTTTAACCAGAAAACCTTCCATAAGTATCAATTTTCTTACTGATTCATGTGCAAAGGTAAAAGGATTGTAAATCTTTATATCATAGATGAAGATTCACCTATTTCAATGCAAAGAGAATGTGTATTTTCTGAAAATGTTTGTAATTCTGCTTATTCGAATATCAATAATGTAACCAATAAGACTTGGTCATTTGTCATTCAAAAGATTGAGTGTGTTGAGACACCAGTTACAACTTGCTTGTAATAATCAAAAGGGTGATGTGTTTGTTCCTTGTTCAATCTGCCCTTTAGCTAAACAGAAGAGACTTTCATTTGTTTCAAATAATCATCTCTCACCTGCTGCATTTGATTTAATACATTGTAATACTTGGGCCCTTATAATGTTCCCACACATGTTGGTTACAAATATTTCTTAACTTTGGTTGATGATTGCACAAGGTTTACATGGGTTTTCTTGATGAAGCAGAAATATGAAGTTAGTTTTATCATTCCCAAATTCTTCACCTTAATAGAAACTCAGTTCCACAAGTTAATTAAGAGATTTAGACCTGGCAATGCTCAAGAATTACAGTTTTTGGAGTTTTTCAATACAAAAGGGGGTTATTCATCAATTTTCCTGTGTGGAACATCCTGAGCAGAATTCTGAGGTTGAAAGAAAGCATCAGCATCTACTCAATGTAGCTCGAGCTTTATTCTTCGAGACACAAGTTCCCATTAAATTTTGGGGAGAATGTATTCTAACAGCCACATACCTAATCAATAGAATTCCTTTCCCAATCCTCCAAAACAAAACTCCTTTCACCTTGCTTTATGACTCTCCAGTAGATTATAATTTCCTTAAGAGTCTTTGGAAGCCTTTGCTTCGCTTCCACCTTACCATCTCACATAACTAAATTCCAACCACGAGCCAAAGCATGTGTTTTTGTTGGTTATCCTACAGGGGTTAAGGGCTACAAGCTACATGACATCGTTTCAAAATCTCTTTTTTTTTAATTTCTAGAGATGTTGTCTTCCATGAGCATCTTTTCCCTTTTCATTCCATTCCTTAGTCAAATGATTTAATTAATCATTTTCCTGATATAGTTCTAACTAATGTTGTTCCTGACCTTTCCAATAACCATTCTCCTCGACAATCCAATATTGACATCAGGCTCAATGACAATTGATCCCACAGTTTCACATAATATTCATATCCAAAATCCATCTCTTGCTCAAACTCCACCTCCTGTTCCTAGAAGGACTACTAGAACTTATAAACCTTCATCTTATCTTCGTGACTTTCATTGTAATCTTCTAAACAATACCACTCCTCAAAATTGCTAGTCCCCATATCCATTATGCAATTATATTTCATACACCAATTTCTCCGTTTCACATAGCACATAACTTGTTAATGTATTTTCCAATTTTGAGCCTTAATTCTACCACCAGGCTGTGCAGTTTGATCATTGGAGGGATGCTATGGTTGCTGAATTAGCAACCATGGAATTGAACAGAACTTGGTCAGTTACTTGTTTACCAAAAGGGAAGCATTCTATATGCTGTAAATGGGTGTACAAAATAAAATACAAGTCTGATGGTAGCATAGATAGTTACAAAGCTCGCTTAGTGGCTAAAGACTACACTCAACAAGTAGGGTTGGATTTTATTTAGAGATTTTCCCCAGTTGCTAAACTTGTCACTGTGAAGGTTCTACTTGCAATTGCTGCTATAAAAAATTGGCACCTCGTTCAATTGGATGTGAATAATGCATTCTTTCATGGGGACCTCTTTGAAGAAGTATACATTGACCTACCGTTGGGTAACTCTAAGCAGCCTACATCTGGTAATCAGGGGGAGAACTCGTGTGCAAACTTCATAAATTCATTTATGGTCTCAAACAAGCTTCTAGACAGTGGTTTTCAAAATTTTCTCAAGCTCTTATCCTCCATGATTTTCAACGGTCAAAGTCAGATTACTCATTGTTTACAAAGGGATCTGGTGCCTCTTCTATTGCATTGCTGGTCTATGTTGATGATATCATCATAACAGGTTCAGATCTTAAAGAAATTGACTCCTTAAAAAGCATTTCTACATAATCAATTCAAGCTCAAGGATCTTGGAAAACTTAAATATTTTATTGGCTTGGAAATAGCCAGATAACAGAAAGGCAGATTCTTTTCTCAAAGATATTATACTTTCCAACTCCTTGAACACATTGGCTTTCTTGCTTGCAAGCCAGCTCACCTGCCTATGGATCCCAAAGTTCGTCTTAGTTCCTTTGAAGGAGACCTCCTTGAAGATGCATCTTTATATCGAAGACTTGTTGGACGCTTACTTTACCTAATAATCTCTCTACTTGACATTACCTTTGCAGTCTATAAACTCAATCAATTTGTTGCTCAGCCTCGATAGCCTCGTCTTGATACAGTGCATCACCTTTTGCGGTATCTAAAAGCAACTCCGGGCCAAGGACTGATGTTTGCTACTTCATTGTCTTTGTTCGAGCATTTGTTGACGCTGATGGTGGCTCATGTCTCGACTCCATGAAGTCAATCACAGGTTTTGTTGTCTTTCTTGGTGACTCGTTAATCTCTTGGAAAGCTAAGAAGCAGAGTACCCTGTCCGGGTCTTCTGCGGAGGCAGAATACCATGCACTAGCTTCTACAACCAGTGAGCTAATTTGGATTCAACAGCTACTTCATGAACTTCAGATTCCTTTCAATTCCCCCAGCTCTGACCTTTTGTGATAATCAAGCCGCAATCATTTGTCAATAATCCTATATTCCATGAAAGGATGAAGCATATAGCGATTGATTGCCATTTCATTCAAAACAAAATAACTGATGGTTTTATCAAACATCTACCTATCCGTACTCAGCATCAGTTAGCTGACATCTTCACCAGACCTCTTCCAGCTTCTCTCCTTTTTCCTCTATTGTCCAAGATGGCTATTCTTGATTTGCATAGTCCATCTTGAGGGGGAGTATTAGAGTTCAATTAGCGCCAAATTGTATTGATATTAGTTAGCTAGTAGTTAGTTATAATACAGCTCGTAGTTAGGTAGTTAGTTGAAGAAGTTTGTTAGCTCAATTTCCATTTCATCTATTTATACAGTTAGTTGTAATACATACAAACACTTGAATTGAATAAGAAATTAGTTCTTTTTCTAATCCTTCAATACGAGTCATCTACGCGGTCCGGTTCAATGTGCACTAAACACATTATTATTCTTATTCCCAAGATCTAGAAAAATCTAAATAAGAACAATTCAATCTTATCAACATAAAGCTTCCAACTTTATGTACCAATTGAGAATGATATATTTTGATCACGTTGCAAAATGTATCTCAATATACTTGAACCATCAAGTATACAATTTGTGCATCCTATATGATCATGGAACTTTATATTATTCTTACAAATTAATACACGCGAATAATCGAACATTAATTCATAAATATTCGTTCACAAAATATTACTCGAAAGGCATCAAACTAACAATTTCAACAGACTAATTTATATTAAATACACTGATAAAGATATCTATTGCAAAAGGATTTGGTAGATATCTCAATTTTATAATAATTGCCATTTACACAAGTAGCAATCACTTACAGATTCTGGGAAAGACCCAAACTTTCCCAGGAGCGATGAAATGGATCCACCCGGAACAAATTCCAGTAATATATGCAGTGAATCCTCTTCTCTTGCAGTTCCCAAGTATCTCTGAAAAACAAGAAAAATACGTCTAATTAGAGATTAGATAAATCACCCATCCTTCCATCATCAACCAACATATTGTTTTACTCACCACAATGTTTGTATGTGAAAGATTTTTTAAAAGATTCACTTCTTTCTCAAGCTCCAAAAGTTGATCCTAGCATTTTCAATACACAAAAGAGCGTGTCAAATTCCTAGAGTGCAGTTCAAGCTTCTGATGAACACCATAAACGAAGCATAAACTAATTATAAAAAATCAGCCGAGTCCAGTGGCATTACTTGTGCTTTCTTCGAGGCACTATTTGCCCCAATTGCAACCTGCATAAAATCAATGCAACAAACTACATCATCCAAAACCCTCCAAAATCAATTAAATACCGTTCAACACACCAAATTTAACTACAAACTATTAACCTCTTTGACAGCGAGTAATTCACCAGAATCAAGATTCATCCCCATGTAAACTCTCCCAAATGCCCCGCACCCAATCATCTCCCCTTTCCTCCACCGGATCGACGACTCCTTCCCTTTCACCGCTCCACTCGTCCCCGCTTCCTCCTTCTTCTTCTCCTTCGCCACTCTAGACAACGGCACCATCTCTTCTTTCTTCCTCTTCAACGGCGCCTCGTCTTCCATGGCTTCCTCCATCGGCGGCAATGCCTCATCTTCCATCATCGGCATCGGGTACTCCTTCTTCACGTACTTCCTCGGCGATGGCGTCTCAGCATTTGGAATTGCCGGCAGTGCGTGAACTGGCGGCTTATTAAAGAGTCCAATTCGAGATTTTCTGATACTTGACCCAATTTTATCAACAAATCCTCCGAAGCCATTGGTTTCTTCGCCGGAGGGTTTGAATACCAGAGATCGACGGACGGAGCCGATGAAGTCCTGCATTGGAGAAGGAGTCTAAACGCAATTTACAGAAAATTTGGGGGTAAAAGTAAAACTATTTAGAGAGAATCTAGGGACTGAGAGACTGAAGAGACAGAGATAGGAGCGGTGATCTGAAGTTTGAAAATAAAACGAGGAAAGAATTTTCACTTTGGTCCTTAAATCTTGTTGTATTTGTATTTTAATCCCTGAAATTTTGAAAGTAATGGGGAAAATAGCCGTTATGGTACGAACACGACAAAAGTGATACGAATATGCAGAATCTATCAAAACGCTAGTCGACGTGGGCCGAGCCCACAAGGAGCAGTCTACGAGCCCAAAAATATTAGTAAATGTAATTCTTATTAATTATTTTTAAACAAGATTTTATCCCTCCTCGTTTTATATTTTTTATTCTAATTATTTTGTTTTTATATTTTTAAGTTAAATTATTTTTATAAAAATAAGTAAACGGAGCGAGAAATACGAACATTTTAATCACGATCCCTCCATATTCCATCTCCTTAAACTTCTTGACGGAGAGGATTTCGACGACATCTCTATCAATTTCACTTTATTTAAATCAATATCTTATAACTTATACAAACATGCACGAAATTGAAATTTTCACTCTAGTTCTACTACTATAATTTGATTTTTAAATAAAAGTAACATCATGCATACATAATAAGTTAACTTATTGCAATTTTTTTAATTTAATTTTTCATTTGGGAATTCTTCGGTTATCATTAAAAATTCAGAAAAATATTTGTTGAATTTTTAATTCAATTTAATCTGAGTTTTGTTGTTATTTTATTTTAGGATTCTGAGGAAACTGGATAACTGTAACAATGGGGTTCTTTTG